>PITA01014400.1:0-53700 GCA_004023965.1 Spilogale gracilis
GTTGGAGAGGCTGCGGAGAAAGGGGAACCCTCTTACACTGTTGGTGGGAATGTAAACTGGTGCAGCCGCTTTGGAAAACAGTGTGGAGATTCCTTAAAAAATTAAAGATAGAGCTACCCTATGACCCTGCAATTGCACTACTGGGCATTTACCCCAAAGATACAGATGTAGTGAAAAGAAGGGCCATATGCACCCCAATATTCATTGCAACAATGATCACAATCATCAAACTGTGGAAAGAGCCAAGGTGCCCATCAACACATGAATGGATAAAGAAGATGTGGTACATATATACAATGGAATACTATGCCTCCATCAGAAAGGACGAATATCCAACTTTTGTAGCAACATGGACTGGACTGGTAGAGATTATGCTAAGTGAAATAAGCCAAGAAGAGAAAGTCAGGTATCGCATGGTTTCACTTACTTGCGGTGCATGAGTGGTAAACTGGAGGACTTTGGGAGAAGGAAAGTAAATGGGAACTAGGGTAATCTAGGGAGGGAAATGAAACAACAGAGACTTTGGACACAGAAACAAACTGAGGGACTTGGAGGGAGGGGGGTAGAGGGATGGGAGAGCCTGGTGGTGGGTACTGGGGACACCTAAAGCGTGGAGCACTGGGTGTGGGGAATGGGGAATGAATCTTGGAACACTGGAAAAAAAATTTAGTAACAATAAAAAAAAAAAAAACAAAGCTAAGGAAAAAAAACCAGAAATCACTTAGTTCAGACTTCTTTCAAAGACAGGAAATAATTCAGATTTCCTTAAAGACACATCACTCACTATTAATACACACGATAAATCAGTTGGTATTCATTCGCTGTTGGTTTAAATTATATACAACTTGTTATTCTGAAACCTGTAAATAAAGAGAAAGAATCAACAACAACAACAAAAAACAAACAAAAAAACCCCCCCAAAATCCAAAGAAAACCCGCTACTGAATTGCACAAAATATTCTCTGAGACACAGATAAATATTCAAAATAGTTAGAGGCACAGCCTGCATGGTATAGTTACTAAGCAAATAGCAGGGATGTGGCCAGTGGTGCAGAAGTAGGATCTGGGGTGTTTCTTCCCCATCACTCATTTACCCCGTGTCAGGCACAAACTCTTGGGCTCCTGGGTGAAGTTAGATGGGAGGGGTAATGACAGCTGGGGTGGCACAATGAGTACTCCCGGGGGCTTGAGTTTGTGGCCCTTTCACAAGTGGTGTGGATATTTATTTTGATATTTTAACCACCAGCATGGACTTTCTGGTGCACACAGGGTAGTTATTAGCTCTGCCTGCCGCTTATCGCGGAACTCTGTGTTATATACCCTTTCTTTCTGTGTTTGTTTATCTACTAGCATACAGTTTATAGACCCCAGCACTGCTTTCCTTCCAGTTCTGGGACATACTAGTCAGAGTTGACACTTCCTGAGAACCCATTGTTCCGTTTCATCCTCACACCCCCTTGGGGTAAGCATTATTATAAAGAAGGAGGAAACAGATAAATAATTTGTCCCCAGTCATCAGCCAGGAAGTGAAAGAAGCCGAATTCAAACCCTTGGGCTGAGTTTCGAGTGGCTGCCATGTTGTGGAAGGGTGCGGCAGCCAAATCTGCCTGATTGGTCCTCCCTCAGGTCTGCGTCAGTTAGCGAATCCCTGCGTTGTAACGTCCGCCAATCCCTGCGTCATGACGTCACGACCTGATATGCAGAGAAGGCCAGAGGTGAGTGAGCGCCCGCAGCCAGACTAGCCGCGTGGGGAGGAGTACCTAGAGGGTCAGTCTTCTCTTCTGTGGAGCGGCTCTTAGTTCCAGCGTGGAGGAACAAGAAATGAGTGACAACTGCACCACTTTTCAGTTTCTGTTCAAAATTAGTTGTGAACTAAATTCTACCCCTGAAACTAATGATACACTATGTGTTAACTAAATTGAATTTTTAAAAACAGAGCATAGATTTGAAAGTCTTTAGCAAAAGAGCACCTGGGTGGTGTAGTTGATTAGCCTCAGACTCTTTGTTTCCACTCAGGTCATGATCTCGGGGTGGTGAGATCGAGCCCGCATCAGGCTACATGCTTAGTGCAGAGGCTGCTTAAGATTCTCTTTCTCTACCTCCTTCCACAGCACCCCCCCACACCCCACGTGCTCTCTCTCTCTCAAAATATAAGTCTTTAGCATGTATTTAGAAAACAAAGACTTGTTTATTAAAAAAAATATGTGGAGTGTTCCCATGTTTCTCTGGGAGATTCTTGTTAAACTTTTGTGCAGCTAGTAAATGAAGTCATTGTTTATTCTATGTAATGGAAAGCGTGTCTAAAGTGTGAGTCAGGAGACCTGGTGTTAGGAATGGTTCCATCCCTAGTTCACTGCCACTGGCCAAGTTGCTTAAACTACCTGAGCCTCGTGATTCTCACTCATTAAACACAGAGATTGGGCTAGTCTGCTGGTAAGGGGACATGACTGGATGCTCTTGGACACCTCTCACTGTGTTTGAGCCTCGGTTTCTTTTTGGTGATTATTCAATGATGTGTTGCAACAAAAAGAGAGTGCTTTATACCGTGTCTGGGTCGCATGGGGTAGAACTTGGGTTTCCACTACAAGAAGGAGTTGGTTTAGAAATTAATTGATTAATTAAGAGCCCTTAGATCATTACATGGATTGGGTACTTCAAAATTCCATTCATATTTACCTGCTCGTTGCTTTTATTTCAAGACCTTTTCTTCTGCTGTGATAGAGAGTTCTGGACAATCATCTGTGTTGGTACTTGGCTCTGGACATTTAGTAAGAGTGAGGCTAATACAGGTGGAGACTCTGATTCCTCCAAAGGGTTGGTGCCTCTAGTTTCCATTTTTTTCACATTACTTGACCATAGTGATCAAAGCATTCATGCAGTTTCTTTGGGTTATTAATCACTGACAGGAAAATTGTGTTTGTTCTACTTCTTTGTTCAATTCCTTTCATTTCTTGTTAGGGCTTTCACTGTGTCCCTAGATCTGTGTGATGTGCTAACAGTGGCCTGAAAAAGTACAGTCTTAGATTCAGGGAGTTGACAATCTTGTTGGAACAAGAAGCCTCACACACAGAACAACTAGGGAAGAAGAACAGATGACAGAAGAAGAACACAAAAAGGAAGTTGGGATTGTATGTGTTTTATGACTCTGGTCTGAAACAATTCACCAATTCTTTCAGATTGTGAAGAAATAAGACTCTGAAACAATAGGCAACCTAAAAGTGAAGTGAATTAAAAGGGAACATGGAGCATGTAAGTTTTCACTGAAGCTGTATTGTTGGGTGTGGGCTTGTCTTTGCGTGGCTGTGGTGGCGCTTTCTGCCTCAGACATGGCGCTTCAGAGATGTCCTTTCTCTGAAAGATCATGGGTATGTTTCAGCAGTTTCCCCAGTGCCCTTTGGTTTAGATTCTTTGATGTCATGCCAGTTGCATCACACTCTTGATAGGTGAGTAAAGGTAAGCATAATTGGAAGGACAATTAAGGAAAGAGATTGAAATGATGATTTAGAGCTAAGGAAATATAGATCCCTTGGAGAAAATCCTATTTATTTTAGATTGTAGGCCAGGCTGGAAACTCATATTACCACCAGATGAAGTGAACATTGCTTTTATGGATTACTGGGAGAAGGTCAACCTTCTGTACGAGCAAAAAAAACCAAGGACACCATTACCATATTTTCAAGTAAATTAATTTAGATAAATTAAGTAATACTGATCTTATCACAGTTTCTAAATGATCTATTAAACCCAGTAGCTTATTGGAAAACTATTACCAAGAAAGCATCATTTCAAATATAGCAGGTTATGATAAGAACAAAGCTTTAGATAACTCAAGAAGGTAATTTTTCTTTAGGCAGAAAAATACCAGGCACAGATTTTTCTTTGACAGCATGACCTGCCCAAATCCTTGCTCTCCAGCCCATCTGATAAAGGTCAACGACTGAATACCCAAACAAATTCATACACACGGCACCTGCCTGACAAAAACAGTAAAATTGTTTTTCCTGACCCAAATTGCATCATTTTCTTAAAGTATGGAAAACAATACACCGAATTTCTCTATGCTATATGCAAATTTTTATTTTCTTTTTTTCACATTAGAGACCAACCAGTGTTGTTCTGAGGATCAGTGATGATGAATGTGATGTGCCTGTTTTTTTCTGCCTTCAACTCTTTCTTTTAAACTCCTCTCACAGAACTCTCTCATTTCTAAATTGAGAAGGAAATCGGAAAGGAAGACTATCACTTGTCTTTAAAACAGTCTCAGAAAAAAAAAAAACAGGCAATGTTTATAATTGTTTTATTGTTATAAAGAGTTTGGGTTTACAAAGTAATAAGCATTTTTCAAATTACTGCCTTCAGTTGTAAAATTAGTAAAAAAGAACTGCCAAATCTAATTGCCAGAAACTTTTCAGTCCCTAAAATATTTTTTGTAACATTACTATTATTATTATGAACAGAAATAGCAATGATAAGAATCAAATGAAGTTTTGTGACCATCCCAAATTCCATTTGTGTGTGTGCGTCGGGGGAGTAATTTAGAATTAGCAGAAATAGTGTTCTTTCCTGCTTACAGCTGTGTCCTGCACAGTTGCTTTCATGATCTCATTTTCCTGGCTGGAAGCCCTCTCTATTAAACAAGAAAACAAGGTGTGTGGGGGGTGGTGGTGGGCAGAGACATACAGGGTAACAGGGAGTTGGACTTGAACTCAAGCGTCTTCCAGTCCACTGACTTTTTTAAGTGGTGTGTTTTTAGAAGTGTCTGTCATGATGTATAAATCACTGCTAATGTCATCATTAAACTGGCTTTAGAGAGATTTTGTTTTAAAGAGAATGCAGTTAGAGAATGCTGCACTGTCAACTGGGAAGTGCAGGATTCCAGGGTTGGGAGCCCTAGACCTGCTCAGGCACAGCTCTGCGTGTTTGGACCCTCAGGTTTATTTGCTGTCTGCGTGGCTGGCTCCCCTCTGCTCGACCTTTTACTTAGGGTTGCTCTTGCCCCCTCTTGCTTCTCTCTTAGCCTGACTCCAGCATAGTGGGACTACATGTTGACAGTTTATTTTATGTTCAGGGTGAACTTTGATTTTTGACAAATATTGAACTAGTGCTTCCTCTTTTTATGGATGCACTAATTGGAGGGGAGGGGGCTGGGGAAGGAGTGTCAACAGGGAGAAGGATGGCTAGCCCCATCATCATCCCACCAGGCCAGCACTGTTCTTTCCATCATGCCCTGCAGCTTTTAAAATGCCTTCTTCTTCTTTTTTTTAAAATACATCTTCCCTCCCTTTTCCAGTGGCAAGACTTAAAAGGTTTCAAACACTTCAAAAATGAATGATTTCCAAATCACTTCAGACTCCTAACATAAAATGTTTTATCACATTTCTAAAAGCAGATGGCATATTAAGACGTGATTTCATTCTAATTCATATTCTCTTTTAGGGAGATAGAGACATTATCTCAAATTATCACTCCAAAGGGACAGAGACAAGAATTTTTCACCATTCTACTTCTCAAATCATTTCAGTTATTTTATTTCAATTCCTCCAAATCTCTTGGACAGTGATTTCCTTCTGTATTTTCTTGTATCACGTAAAAATTATATTTTACTTGGTCGGGGCCTAAAGATTGCATTGAAAAACTAAGAAATTATTGAAAAGGAATTCCATTAGCACAACTATCATGATCAGAACAAATTGGCTAATTTCAGTGTCTTTTTTTGGGCTTTTCATAGAAAATTGTTGAAATGTATCAGCCCTAAGTAACTGGCATTTTGAAATTGATTTCAAGCTGTAGAGAGGAAGAATAGCTACATCGAAAAAAATTAAATCTTAGGTTTGGAGATACTAAAAAAAAAAAGTTCCAGGCCCAGATGATCCCAAATACTAGCCTTTTGGTTCATAAGTGAGGGAAAAAAAGTCACAAAACTGGTAGGTAGGGAGAGACACACACTTCTTTAAGCTGTTATTATACTGAAAAGTATTTTTAAAGAACATTTTTGGTTAATAATCTCAACTGTTTCTGTAGAGCAAACTGCATGTTTCTGCTGTCCTCTGGAAGCAATCATCAGGTTCCCAGTGGATGAATATGACAGAGACACCCACAGCCCCCGGGCTACTTGTCTTCTCCATCTGACCTCTGCTGCTGACCTTGCCAGCCCTACTGCAGTCTTCATGGTGATCTAGCTCTATGTTCTCTGAGTTCCTGGACAATGCTGGGGCTCCTGGTCTTCACACATCTACTTCTGTGGCCAGAAGCATTGTCACTGTGAAGCTGACCTTCACTTGGCCCATTCTTATCCACTCTGATGAGGTCTCTACTTCCCCCAGGAGACTCATGGTTGGCAGTGAGTGTTTGTGGAGTGATCACTGCATGGGCTAGAGGAGGAAGGCTCTGTTCATACTTTCAGAATTCTTCAACTTGGCAAAGTATCTTTAACTCTTTGTGTAGGGATTACTACCTGCTCCAGGGACTACATGGAGGCTGGGTGGGAGGTATTGGGGGAAAGGCAGGAAAGGAGGAAGGGAGCGAGGCAGTGGAAAGATGGGTAGTTGAAATGTCATAGGATCTCAGAGCTAGAAGAGGGAAAGGGCTAGAGCCAAAAAACAGAGCACAAAAGACAAAAGTTCATGGAGTTGCTATCTGGCCCAGATCTCACTAGCTATCTGGAACCTTCCTCCTTCTCTTTTGCTGACTCATCTCTGCTCACCCTTTACTTCCATCTGCTTTTCTTCTGCAGGGAGGTTGTATGTTCTCATGGAAATCTGTACCTGCATATCAGAACACTTGTTGACATTTTATTAAGTTGGCTTTCCTTCCTGTTAGCAACTTCATGAAGGGTCTATCTTTTTTATTATGATGAACCTAGCACAGTGATTGCTGCTCATATTAAATAACTAAATATTTGTTGAAAGCCTCACATTTTCGACAAGTCATTTCAGTTTTCTGGACTGCATGGTCCTCAGCTGCACTGTGAAGGTGATAGTTAGGTCGATAAATCAACACCCCAGCCTAGCACTCGTCTTCTATGACTTTGTACCTACATGGTACCCAAGAAGACAGAGATGTTATTTTCCAGGACACTAAAAGATATTATAATATAAAATGTGACTTCCTGGTAGACAGTTTACATAGGACCTTGGATTGGGCTGGGGGGGTGGTGGTACAAAATAGAGGGTAGGACTGGTCCTTATTATCAGGGAGAGGAGGAGAGCAAGGGGTGATTTCTATGGAAAGACCAGTTGCCCATACATCTATGGTATAGGATAGGAAGGAAACTTTACCTCCTGCCGCATCATAAAAGAAGTGCTGTTTGAGCTTGGCCTTTAAGAATGACAGGGTTTGGACATTTAGAGATTAGAGGTGACATTCCAAGTAGAGACAAAGAAAGCCTGGGAAAGCATCTGGCATTTCTAGGAGTGGTGGGAGTTCATTCAGCTCTAGCAGATTACACGAAGCTGACTGGTGGCAAATGACTTTGGAAAGGCAGGTTGTGACTAGGCTGAAAGTGCTTGGACTTTGATCTATAGGTAATTTGGGATCAGAGAAGATATCTGAGAAGGGTGTTGGCTGTAGCTGGGCTTCAGAAGGATCCACAGCATTGGTGGGGCATCTGGGAGATTGGAGTGGGACCCCCGTTGAAGCTATACACTGAGGTCTGGTTTGGGGTGCCAATTTCTGGCAATAGGGCCATGCTGGCATGGGGGAGGAGAGCTCTTAAATGTGGGTTGCAGAGGAACCATAGGAGTAGTGGAGAAGGTATTCGATAATATGAAATCTACAGAGGACTTGAGGAAGACAGAGGAGAAAATGATACGACACTCTTGAGAAAATTGCTTGAGGAAATTGTGACAAAATTCTGGTTCCAAAGAGGGAAGGGGCTTTCAGCAAGCCCCGAGGGCACCAAGTATGGACTAAAAGCAAAGACTTTGATACTAGGACATTTGAGTTGGAATCATGGGTTGCCACTTGCTAGCTTTGGGAACTTGGACAAGTCATTGACTACTTGCTTTTCAGTTTTTCTATCTTTAAGATGGGGATAATAATAGTAACCATCTGATTGGGTTGTTGTAAGGATTGCATGAGTTAATAAATATAAAGCTCTGTACTATCTGTGTTTATTGTCATTAGGATGCTTTTTAAAAAGTGCCGTGATAGCAAATACAAAGAGGTCTGGCTGGTGGGGGTAGTGGAATCAAGGGATGTTTCTTTTTTTCAATTAGTGGGAGCTCTTTCAAGCACGTTTAAAGTTGAGGGAAAGTACCCTTGGAAGAGGGAAGAAATGGGAGCTAGAGAAGAGGAATTGTTGAAAGTAAATTCAGACTCAGACCAAAGGCTATAGAATAAGTCCATGGGGGTAAACCTAGTCAGAGGAAGGAAGAATGGCCTTGCTTTGCCCTGGGAATAAAATCTAAGCTCTTCACCTGGGCTTCTGAGGTGCTGGAGGAGCTAGCTTGAATCAGCTTTCTAGCTATAACTCTTTCCATTCTCCCCACAGGAGTTCCCCCTCCGGGGCGGTTTCACTTTCTGGTTTCAGTTACCCAGGTCAACCGAGGTCTGATCCAGAAGCAGGTGGCCCTTTTTCTGACACAGCAGTCTAATGCGGTGTCACAATGCCTACATCATTCCCTCGTTTCATCTTCTTCCGTAGGCATTTTATCATCTCATATCATTGCAAGAAGAAAGGTGAGCGCAGTACAGTAGGATACGGTATGCCGAGAGAGGGACCACATTCGCGGAACTTCTATTACACCGTATTGTTATAATTGTTCTCTTTTACTACTAGTAACTGTTGTTAATCTCTCACCTTATAAATTAAACTTTATGGTAGGAATGTATGTACAGGATAGTACACTTAGGGTTTGGTAATATTTGTGGTTTTCGACATCCCCTGGGGGTCTTGGAACATATCCCCGTGGATAGAGGGGTTGCCTGTGTTTCCTCTTCTGCCCCCTGTGTTTTCTCAGCCCTGCGGAGATTGTTGTCAGCTGGGTCTGTGCCCTAGCTAGTTCATCTCTGCACAGTTCCCTTGGTATGGGTTCTTACTTGGCTGGCTAGTTATTATTATTAACTCTTTCTTTAAATTTATAAGGGCCTTCCTTAGCATCTGATCCAAAGCAGCCATGCACTGCCTATCCCATTACTCGCATTCTCGTTCTACATTGCTTTTATCTTCACTCAGTGTTTTCTTATTTCTTTACTTATCGGGCCATGGTCTGCCTCTCTGCACCAGCTACAAGCTTTGGTGAGGCAGGGACCTCATACATGTGGCAGGCATGGTTTCCTTCTACACACAATGGGGAGAGAAGGAATGAATATGGGAGGAAAATGAAAGCAAGTCTAGGCAAGGAGGATAGATTCTGAAGTAGAGAATAAGGACCTTGATGAGATGGAGCCATATTACTTTTCTTTTCTTATAAATCATGAAGTAAAATAATATGTAGAAAGGAGTGGGATGAGGGGTGTCTGGGTGGCTCAGTCACTTAAGTGGTTAAGTGTCTGCCTTCAGCTCAGGTCATGATCTGAGGCCCCTGCTCAGCAGGGAGTCTGCTTCTCCCACTCTCTCTGCCCCTTTCCCTACTCATACTCTCTCTCAAATGAATAAATAAAATCTTAAGGGAAAGAAAGGAGGGGTGAGGTTGAGCCTCTGGGCTTAGAATAGATCTGAGAAGATTGTCATTTTTTGTAATCTTTTTTTTTTTTTTTAAAGATTCTATTTATTTGAGAGAGAGCGAGAGCGAGAGCACACAAGCAGGGGGAGAGGCAGACAGAGGGAGAAGGAAAAGCAGGTTTCCTGTGAAGCAGGGAACCTGATGTGGGCTCCATCCCATGACCCTAAGATCATGACCTAAGCCAAAGGTAGATGCTAAAGCAACTGAGCCATTCAGGCGTCCCTCAGAAGATTGTCTTAAGAAATCAAAGAGGACATGGAGTGGTGCGCAGAGAGGATGCTGGGGCAGCTCTGCCCCCAGCGAGTGGAGAAGAAAGTTCTTGTAGAGGTGGCCTGGGAATTCCCAGTTTTATGTGGGGATTAGTATATGTATAATACATAATGTATAAATTAAACATGTTATTATATCCTTTATATTATATATTATGTATTTCATATGTATTTTATAGAACTATATTGATATAATTTATATATATAGATATCATTATATATATATATATATATGAAACTTCAGTTAAGTCCGTTTCTTTTGTGACCCATAGGTATTGGCCTGAAGCATCTTTATCCTTGCCTTCATGACAGCTTGCATATCACCTTTGATTCCTTCAATTTTAAAGTTTAGTTAAGCATATGTACTCTAATTTTCACCGTCAAGATAGTTTTTCTCTTCTTATTCAGCTTGTGTTGGATTTTTATTGTTCTTTTGTCATGTAAATGTCTATATTTATTTTGAAAACATTTTAAACATAACCTTTATACCCATATTCATAATTAAGTTTTATAAATGGTCGATGGATAAAGGAACAAAAATTCCCTAGTTGAAAAGTGTCAGGATCCCTGAATGGCTATCAAACATAGATAATGGAATATAATATTCATTCACTTCTGAAAGAGCTATATTGACCTCTCTCCCTGCAATTACCTTTTATTTTTTTATTTTTATTTTTTAAAAGATTTTATTTATTTATTTGACAGAGAGGGAGATCACAAGTAGGCAGAGAGGCAGGCAGAGAGAGAGGAGGAAGCAGGCAGCCTGCTGAGCAGAGAGCCCGATGTGGGCCTCGATCATGACCTGAGCCGAAGGCAGAGGCTTTAACCCACTGAGCCACCCAGGCGCCCTGCAATTACCTTTTAATTAATCAAGTTCTTCACTTCTAAATAGCTTTGCTTGTATATTTAGCTGCTTTGCTGTTTGGGCCCTCAGTTTATTGGCTATTTTATCTCTTTTGTAAACATGTACCTTTATATTCATAATATCCCTCTTGTTTGTTCAGTTTTTTAAATAACTAATTAAAATTCCATGGTATTAATGTTATTCTTTTTCTTAGCTAAAGGGGCCCCTATACTTCTTTCATGTAGTGGCGGGCCTTGGGGTTTATCTTTCTAAGACTGTATATCTCAGTCTTGAGTTTATTCAGATAATGTATAAAAAAATTCATGTCACTCTCTTCCATTCTTAGAAAAAACCCTCTATTCCCAATATGCTTAATTTGGACATTAGTTAAAACCAAAAGATTTTTCTATTATAAAAGATAATGTATACTTTTCTATAGGGCTTAAGTTGCAATTCCGTTCTACCTAAGACCATTCAGATTCACCAGTCCCACTACATACCCTCCAATGTAAAGATGTGATTTGAGATCACTGTTTTCTTAGCCCAAGCATTGAAGTGCTTTGGTGATTCTTGAAAGTAGATATTTTTCCTACTCCTAGGCCCATTTTTGATCAGTAACATGGAGCAGAAATCTAGGAATAACCAAGGCCATGTGCATGGGCTACTGAGTGTCTGTGCAAATGACAAGCAAGTGCCATGACTTCCGGGCCATATAAATAAGTATTTACAGTGCACTGGATAAAGGTATGGTTTACAAAGTGCTATTAACTACAGGTGCATACATTCATCTATTCAACAAATGCTTGTTGGTCTACCGTGCACCTGATTCCAGCCAGGTGCTGGTGATGTGGAGGTGAACACATCAGGAGCATTATGTCCTGCTAGTTCTTTGTGTGTGAATGGCTAGATGGTTAACTTAGTGGCTTCAGGTGCTGGAATTTAGTTTAACCAGTTTCTGAATTGCTTCAAAAACGAAGTGTTGGGTGCCTGGGTGGCTCAGTGGGTTAAGGCCTCGGCCTTCGGCTCAGGTCATGATCTCAGGTTCTGGAATCGAGTCCCATATCGGGCTCTCTGCTCGGTGGGGAGCCTGCTTCCTCCTCTCTCTCTGCCTACTTGTGATCTCTCTCTCTCTCACTCTCTCTCCACCCCCATCAGATGAATAAATAACATCTGAAAAAAACCCCAAACCCAAGTGTTTCCTCTTCCTCCTGCTCTTGTTTCTTCTTCTACCTCCTTTATTACTACTATAGGAAATTTGAAATAGAAGGGAAGAAAATTAATGTTACATAAATGGGTCGCTTTTTGGAATAACTTTACATTTATATAGTATGTCCTAGTGACTTTCTAAAAAGCCATCATTTTAGGCTGGCCTTTCAGAATGCTTACCAAGCTACCACTGTTCTGCACTTACCTTAAAACGCTTTCCCTAAAGTAGCTCATTTACCCACTAACATAACTCATTACCCACAAGCATAACTTGGCTATTGAAAATGAAGAATTTTTTGGAACCCCTACACTAGGTCAGGCTACAGTGAAACAAAATAAGCAAAATTGGAGTTGTTGCCAGAAATTAGTTGAAGCTGTGCTGGATTTAAGGGTCAGTTTGTCAGATTACCATCTGTAGATGCGACTGTGGACCAGGTGGGGGCAGCAGAGAGCTGGCCGAGGGCCAAGGAAGGCAAGGGGCTGCATTCACATCCCCTAGGGTCCTAGGGCTCAGGTAGAGGTGGCAATGAATTAGGCAGTAGAGTCAAGGTTTTGAGACTCTGCATCTGAGAAAAGGGAAGGAAAGCAAGAGTGTTAGAAATATCACAAAACTCAGAATGCAAGGGAAGCAAGGATTGAAGTAGGACCAATAGAAGCCCAAGAGCTCGGTGGCAAAAGCACAGTGAGCAGGAGAAACAGGAAGGACAGTGTGACCAGATAGACAAGAGACACCAGGAGGAAGACAGCCTGCATTCCTAGCATTTCTTCCAGTGCCTTCCTAGCACAGTAGCCAGGTTCCTATTTCGTCCTGCTTGGTCTTCCGAGGTCAATGGTTCCTACTGGATAGAGATATGGGAGGTGTCAGCCCGGTATCTCTTTTGAGCTGAAGCTGTAATTCAGGTTCTTGTCTTATTAACAAGTACTGAAATGAACTGAGAAATCATGGGACAATTTGGTAGTAATCATGGTGTGGTGGTGAAGTTTGGCTTGGGCTCTTCCTTCTGGTTCCTCCAAAGATCTAAAGCCCTCAGCATCTTCCTGTCCACTTTTTAGAAGATTTTTCACAACCATCCAGGAAGTGCAGTTCGGTATTCCTGTTTACTTAATGGTCTGCTCCACTTGAAACATGATGCTCTCCCTGTGTGGTCTTGTCATAATTATCTTCAAGTGGTGCTAGTTAACAGAGCCAAGACATGGGCACCATTCCCTCCCCTGACTTGGCATCCTCACATATTACAGTCAGCATTCCTAGTGGGAAGGCATTCTGGTGATCCTTTATCTGTACTCTCTCCATCTACCTTTTACCACGCAAGTGAGCTGCCTCACCAGAGAATCTGTTATCCAGTAAAGAACATTACCAAGTCCTAACAGATGGCTGCTTATCTCAAGACACAGATAGTCACCCAGATCCTAGCAGTAAAAATCCTTTTCTCTAGCCTCTTAGAGCTAATTATAACAGGATTTGAATCATGGAAGGCAATTTGGAAATGGGACAGAGCACAGTGAAAGACAAAGGGAGAATATAAGAGTGTTGTTGCAAAGGAAGGAACATTTGGATTAGGCTGTAGACATGAAATGATAGCCACCGACTTTCTTGAGAAAATGGATGGAAATGTTTTGGTTAGTGAGACAACAGAGGTTGGTGCTTACTGGTAGCTGGGCCCGAGGCAGCTCAACTGCTACTTTGAGCATCAAAGTAGTTAACCTTTTCCTGTCTTTGTCTCCCTCTTTGTAACATGAAACCAAAGGGCTAACAATGTTTCAACAAGTTCTCAGAGGTGAGAATGGACACTGTTACTGACAGCAGCAAGATTCTATGAGTGAGGGTTACTGTGCAAACACAGAATATTTTATTAATGAAGTTCAGGGTGGCCAGTATTTCTTTCTAGAGTAAACACATGCCCAGTAGTATTGACTCATTTTGCATTGTTCTGTCGCATTGTTTGTAAATCTTTCAAATTATTATCCTGTGTTTGTTCTCTATTGTTTGAAATATTCTCTTAAAAGCTGGAGATAGAACTTCAGTCCCTGCTGGGTTTGTTCTTTTCCACTTGGCAAAGGTTGATTGATATTATCTTTGTTTTGGCGGGTCTTTCTTGGTGGCTTGAAATGAGCATGGTTTTCTTGTGTGTGTGTGTGTGTGTGTGTGTGTGTGTGTGTGTGGTTTTTTGTTGTTGTTTACTTCTTTGCCCACATTGTCAATAATAGAATCACTCTGGGAACAGGGTGCACACAGTAATTTCTGCAGCAGAGTTTCCAAAGGGAGGAGGTCTTGGTGTAAATTTGGAAAATTGTATTGTTTTGGCTTTCTTTTCTCAGATGCTATGACTGTTTCTTGGGAGTTATTTTTTTTTTCCCAAGTAAACATTAACACATTGTCATAAGTAGTGTTCTTTTTTTTTGTCGTAAGTAGTATTCTACTTATGTTAAACCTGTAAAAAAATAATGAAAAATGTTAAAGCAAATGTAGTGAAAGAAGCAAGAGTAAGCATGTAGAAATGGCAATACAAGGTACCGGCTCTGTCGCGGTCTGGTTGGATTCTATGTGTGTGAGCTACATGAATGGGCTTGAAGGGGACAGCTTTATGGAAGATCACAGATCTGTCCACCTCAGGAGTTCTTCTCAGGACACATTAGAATCTCCTGGAGATTTTTTTTTAATTGATGCTGGGTGTTTACACTGAAATCAGAATATCTGAGGGTGTGGTTTAGGCACAGTCATTTGTAAAGACTCTTCAGTTGACAGCCAGGATTGAGACCTACTAACAACCAACAGAAAAACACTTCCTAGAAGTGTTCCCAGGCCAGAGGTCTTAGCCTCATACCAGATATCTGTCCGGTCCAACACACACTTGTGAATTTTATCCAGCTTTGAACTGGCCTCCACTTTTGGCCCTACTCCTATGCTGTCTGGCTCTTCTTGACTTTCAAAAAAAAAGGGGGTGCGCCTGGGTGGCTCAGAGGGTTAACCCTCTGCCTTCGGCTCAGGTCATGATCTCAGGGTCCTGGGATCAAGGCCCACATCGGGCTCTCTGCTCAGTGGGGAGCCTGCTTCACCCTCTTTCTCTGCCTGCCTCTCTGCCTATTTGTGATCTCTCTGTCTCTCTGTCAAAGTAAATAAAATCTTAAAAAAAAAAGCTTTTCTACAGTTGAACTCTTGGAGCCTTTATGATACTGTGAAAATGCTGAATGCAATGGTATGCAGTAATATTGGAAGTCTTTATTTAAATTGTAATGGAAATATATGCTTTTTTCAAAAGGTCTGATTCAAATGTGGAAAGAGTATTGTTTGAATGTCGATTACATGTCTATTTCGTATCTTAAAGGCATGCCCTCAGCCTCGGAGCCAGCTGTCTTCCCCCAGGCAATTTAAAAGGAGCCACATGTCCCAAACATGACCTGCTTCCTTCCTTTGACATGGCCTAAATGTCCCCTATTCAGAAGAACTCACATCAACTTGGAAAGGGCAATTTACAGACATCTAAATAATACCCATTAATTTAATTTATATCTGTTACTCAGTTATATCCAAAGAAGATTGTTCTGAGAGAGTGGGACTCAGAAAAGGTAAATGCGTTTGGGGTCGAAGGTGGTAAGAGCCAGGGGCAGGGAAAACAAATCTGGGTGAAGGCAGGTAACAGGGACATAATACGCAACCCGAGGATAAGGAGGCCGGGGCCCTAAGATGCTGAGTGGAAGGAAAGTGATGGGGTCTTCCTATCATAAGCAAATGACAGCTCTAGACCAGGGTTCTGGGGGCTGAAAGCAAGAGTCCATCTGGCCTCCATTCTTTCTCTCACTCCTGGAACATCAACTATATCAGCAAATATGTTGACTTTACCTTTCAAAGACACTGAAAATGTTAACTCCTGGTTCAATACCATTGGTTCTCACCTGGATTGTGGAAGTGGCTTCCTAATTGATCCCTGCCTTCCCACCTCCCCACCCATACTCCAGTCTATACTAATCAGTCATAGCGAGACTTCTGGAATATAAATCAGGTTATGTCTATCCTGCTCAAAACCCCCCAGCAGTTTTCCATTGTACTCAGAGTAACAGTCTACCCCCTTTGGCTAGCGTATAAGGTCCTACGCAACTTGGAGCTCCTTTACCTTTCCTCTTCTTCTTCTTGTCCCCTGAGGCATCCGTTCGGCCACCCTCACTTTTCCCTGTTTCCAAATGTGCCTGGGACACTGCTCTCTTCGCATCTGCTGCTATTTGGGGCTGCTGTATTTCCAGAATGCTCTTCTGCCCAGAAAGCTGCTTGTCTCCTCACTGTCTTTAGGTGTTCAAGTTTGTCTTCTCGGGTTACCTCGTCTGATGGCCCTAACTTAAGGTTTCACTCTTGCCCTTGTCCCCATTCCCTGCTTTACTTCACCTCAGTACTCATCACCATTTGACCTTCTCTCTCCCTTATTCCTCTTTCCCACTTTCTTCACCAGGGTATAAACTTCATGGGGTCAGGGATTTTTGTCTTTTTTATTTACTGCTATGTCCTTAACACTACAATACCTGGCCCATTGCTGATACTCAGTAAATAATTCTTGGATTAAAAAAAGCCAGAGCTGATGCCCTAGATAATTTCTGCAGTCCTGTCCAAGTGACCGAGTTTGCCTTGCTTGTTTGTGACCCAGGCGTGGCCTTACACTCTTGTCTCCTGGAAGAAGGACTCCTCATTCCTGGGGGAACTCCATAGCCCCGTTACACCACCTCTTCACTTGTCCTGCGTGCCTGGCACTCTGCCAACTGCCAGAGTCAGTTGCTGGTCACTTCCTTGTCCCTGCTGAGTCTGTCAGCGGGGGTCTTGGGCTGGAGCCTTCACTCACGGCACTCGCGCTCCCTCTGCGCCCACCTCTCTGCACCCATCCCCTGGCTGGGACCTTATTTGTGCTCACATTCTTACTTCTCCTTTAAACAAACACCCCTTGCCCTCATCAGATGCTCATCTCCTGGAATTTTGATAGGTTGGTCAACCCCGGTCCTGCTTGAGCATACGTTTTAATAACTCTTACTTATACTTCAATTGGCTCTGTGCAGCGGACCACATAAAAAATGATTCTAAGGTTACATTCCTGAGAAGGCGGATAATGTGCTTCAGGATAGTCAGAACGTCGTTGTTCTGAAATGAGTGATGGAGAGTGTGGGGCCAAATCTGGTGGCCCCTGGGCGCTCCCATGGGGGGGCAGTGCTAGCTGGGGGAGGGTCTCGTGCCTGCCATTTCTCATGTGGTGTCGCCAGCTGTAACCCTAACCTCCAAGCCCACTGGGGGCAGGAGTGACTCTGGAAACTGGAGGTTGTCCCTAGACTATTTCACAACACTTTTCTCCAGGAAAAAGAAAAAAAGAAAGCCAGCCTCATTCTCTTCATCCCCACTGTTACATAACCTAACATTTCCCTTGCTGGTTGAAACGAATATCCTTTCTCTGCCTAAATAAATAGGACACAAACTCTTAGGATAGGCTGCTTCCTCTGTGTAAGCGCTTCTGAGGGATCTGGCTGCCTTTGTTGGTTTAGTGGTGGCCCACAGCTCACAGCTGGCTTGGGCAGGTCTTGCCTCAGGGCTCCTTGTGGGAGCGGGGAGTCTGCCAAAACACCTTTTAAATGTCTCAACAAGTAGCACACAAAGCCCCACTGTGGCCTTTATGGTGACTCTAGAGGATGGCTCACCTCAAGGTGCCGCTCACAGCTGGGAATCGGTGGCTCCTCACCCACGTCTCCCGAGTGTGGATACCCCACAAAAGGCCCTGAGAATGGACAGTTGAAAAAAACCCCAGAGTTATAAACACGGCCGTCTCAAACCCAACCCAACCCAGCCATGACAGGGCAGCTGCGTCTCTTCCTCTCCTTACAGGGGGTGAGTCTCGAGAAACCCACCCTAAGTTAGAAATGTCGTCAGCTGACAATGCATTTAATTAGCTTTCATTTCCTGAAAGACGAAGGGTTTGTGGAGTGAAGAGAAAGAGTGGGATCTCTTGGGCACGACACCTGTGTGTGACTCAATGTGAACTCCAGGCCCTGCTTCATATTGTAGCTGGAAATGACTGAGTAGACCCAAAGTTTTGGAAATGCAGATCTCTTTGGGGTTTTACAAGTAAAATGTTCCAAAATGAGAAATGGATTATCCCATTTACTGTAGAAGACAAGCATAAAATATTATTAATTTGGTAAAAAATATTTTAAAAATATTTTATTTATTTATTTGAGAGAGAGAGCGAGCGAGAGAGAACATGAATGGGGGAGGGGCAGAGGCAGAGGGAGAAGCAGACTCTCAGCCTGGGTTTCTTAAAGAATCAGATGAAATTTCTAGACTGTTTTCAGAAAGAGGCAGATGTGTTTCTATATTTGACACATTGGAACTGAAACATACTTTTGCTGAACACTTGATAGCACTCTGCAGTGCTATCTGGATATGATTTCAGGGGTTTCCAAAATCCCCTGGAAACATGCATGTGGAACTTTGCTTTAGAGAATGGAGTTAGCAAACCAGTAAAGTCTAGAATGATTTATGAAAGAGAAATGTAGATGTATAGCAATGAACCAAAATTTAGTTACCAGGAAAATGATGTCAAACTCATGGCCCAAGTGATGGCACAAAATTGTACTCATATTACTATCCATTTTAAGCACATTTTACACTTATGGTGACCTAGTGATCCACATGCTTGCTTTTTATATGCTATTATCATCGCATTTAACTTAATGCCCAAACTGTGCAACTTAAATGTTCTATCTCTGATGTAATTATTTTTGTTCTTTGTTTCCTATGTTTTATTTTTCACTCCTTGTCCCTGTTTCAAGGACTATGAAGATATTGGGGCTTGGGAAAAACCAGTTTCCAGTATAGATTTTGACACTGTAGAGGAAGCTTTCCAAACCCAGACAGGGACATGTTTCAGTACCCCTGTAAATGGTCAAGCTCTGCTGTCCTGCTCAGAGGGCAAGGTGAAGGAGGGCTCCAGGCCCCAGGGGAATGACAGAGGGATGTGGATTGAGGATGAACAGGACTTTCAGTCCCTTCTATTCAAGTTGAAATTTGTTTGAATGAAAAAAAAAGTGCCGGACACTGTGTGAATTACTGCCATTGGGTAAGACACATTCCCAATCAACTGCAGCAGACTGGAGGTAGGAGGTGTGGGAGACACATATATCACTGCGGGCCAGACCGAATTTACCATTTACTGCAGAGTGCTATCAAGTGTTCAGCAAAAGTATGTTTCAGTTCCAATGTGTCAGTTACCAGAGTGTCCTACAAGTCATCTGTTAAAAGGTCTATCTCCCTTCCCAGTTACAAGCTCTTCAAGATCATGTCCTTATCTAGCAGAAGGAGATGATTCCTAAGTACTGTCAGAAGGGAGAGGTGTAAGCAATGTGTAGTGGGGACTCAGGTGGATGAGAACAAGGTGATGTTGGGCAATCACAAAGGGCTGCATGAAGAAGGGGATCTTCAAGATGAACCTGGAAGAAGGGGTAGGATCATAATTGACCAGATAGGGAAGAGGCAGAGACCAAACGCAGGATACTGGATATAGGGAAGGAGGCTGGTAGATCAGAGCTTGAGGCTGAAGAGGTGGGCTGGGGCGATTAACAGGGAGATTAACAGGGAGATGGTGAATCGTTTGCAGGACATGTGATCTTGGAGTGGCACAATGGTGTTGATTAGTCTGGAGGGTAACCTGGTGAAGCTGCATTCAATGGGTTAGAAATGGGAGGGGCTGGAAGCTGTCAGATCAGTCAGGGCACCACTGCCCCGTCCAACTGAGAGCTGAAGAAGGCTTGAGTAGTGCTACAGAGAAGGAAATAGAAGGGATGGAGGCTGAAGATACTTTGGAGGTGGAGTCTGAAGTTATTGCGATTCAGTTCCCTAGAATAAACCAGTGCAGTGCAAAAGTAGGCAGGAAACAACAAAGTATTATTTTTCTCACCCTGCTCCCCATCGACTGCTGTACAATCTATAGTCCTTGGAAAACCTTCCTTCCTGTAGCGCCTGGTGATTAAGCAGATGCTGTAGTACTTGCCATGGGTGCTGAGCATGACTGTGGGCCTGAGGAAGGACCAAGGTTGGCCAAGGTTGTTGCCGCTGGTGGTCATTGAAGGCACCAACCTGGGCAGGACCCACGTCACTAAGGGGGCCGGCTGTATCCTCAAGTGGGGAGGACTCCTCACCCCTAATGGTTATCCAAGGCTTCTCTTTGCACTCGATGTCTTCCGACATCTTCCTTCAGCCTCTAACGGCAGCCTCCCCCCCTTTTGCTATGATTCAGGTGTTCATGCTAGGTGCCCTCCTGACGAACTTAGTAGCTGATGAAAATAAACCATTGAAAGGGATACCCCTCTTTGAATCATAGCTGGGACTGCTTCTTTCTGAGGAGTATGAGAATTTGTGGATCTGTCTGGCTACTGAGACTGGTGGGGTCAGGTCGTAGTTAGAAACTGGTGTTTGGGGAGAAGGAAAACTAAGGGACAGGGTTTTGGCAGATTAAGAATGTCAGAGAGCTATTTTCTATGCTCAGCAGAGGGAATAGCTTTTCCACTTGAAATCATTGTATTCTTCAGATGTTATTTCTTTCATCACCTTGATAAATATGAACACGCTTTTATTCTCCTAGTAGTATTTTTTTCAAGAACTATTTCTTCATATGGGATGAAGCCTTTTGAGGCCTTATATATATTTTTCTTTATAAAGAAGAGGCACGTGATTTTTGAAGGCAGTTTTTTGAAAAAAATTAATTTATATTCAATTTAGGTAATATATACTGTATTATTAGTTTCAGAGGTAGAATTCAGTAATTCATCTATTCATATAACACCCAGTGATCATTACATCAGGTGCCCTCCTTAATGCCCATCACCCAGCTACCCCGTCCACCTATCCGCCTTCCCTCCAGCAGCTCTTGGTTTGTTTCCTATGGTTAAGGCTCTCTTATGGTTTGCCTTCCTCTGTGTTTTCATCTTATTTTATTTTTCCATGAAGACAAGTTTTAAAAGGCTTTCTAAAGATGAGGTCTAAGGTTTAATTGAGTTTGTTGATAATTTTGCATTAGTTTCTTCTGCCTGACCTTCTTATCTGGGCAAAGATAGTCTTTTTTTTTTGAAAGAGACTATCTTTATCCCCATGAACTTCAACTACAGGGCATCAATGTTGAGCAAATGACAATAGGAAGAGTCATCAGGCATTGGTCATAGGAAGACTCTGTTTTCAAATATCCAGGACCTATATATTGCAAATAGGACTGCTGGATTTTGTGCCTTCTCCTGCAAAAATTAGCATCCTGTGACCCAGGATGAATGTTTTAGTTATACTCTTGACGGGAAGGAACAGAGGCTCAACCGATGATCTGGTAATAAGGGTTAGCGGAGAATTTGTGCCCTGTCCACAAGCCCACCAGGGGCCAGTGCAGCTGTAGCCAGACCCTGCCGTGTGCTCAGGGGCTCAGGGCCCTCTCTTTGGTTCATTTTGGCTCACTGGGTTTCTCTGTTCCTGCATAACTTTACTTGCTAAAGGGCCTTTGCTTACTATGGTCTCCAGTTTATCCCAAGACATCCTTCCTGCCTGTGTGCCTCACTAGCTCAGTCTAAGTTTTCAGAATTCATATACCAGAGAGCTAGAATGTGATTGGTCAAGTTCATCTTTTCACATTAGGTCATGGCTTTGGTCACTGTCTGTCTTGGTTAGTTTCCTATCCCTGGTCCAGTTAGCTGGGATCTGAGGTGCGGTCTGAGGGTCATCAGCATGTGACTTGGTTGTCTTGGAAACAGGACGGGACAGGGGTTGGGCAGTTTCCCTGGGAAAGATACCCAGTGGATGCTCAGGTGCTGACTGGTATCTCAAGGCAAGCATAGTTTCGATTTTGATTGCTCTTCATAAGGGAAACCAGAAGTTCAGAGCTGCTCATATAGAGTGACAGAATCCCAATAGCGTTTAAAGTGGTACCTGATGGAAATGTCTTTGCTAATGAGGACAGGTGAAGAATTTGGGCCATTATCTATGTTACTGAGTCCCAGTTGATCCCGCTGTCCTCTGGAGTGTTAGACAAAAACACACACTCCAAATCAAACATCGATTTTTATGTTAGTCTGATTTTATTTATTTATTTGACAGAGAGAGACAGAGTGAAAGAGGGAACACAGGCAGGGGAGAAAGAGGCTTCCCATTGAGCAGGGATCCCAATGCTGGGCTCGATCCCAGGACCCTGAGATCATGACCTGAGCCAAAGGCAGATGCTTAATGACTGAGCCACCCAGGCACCCCAAGATTTCCTGTCTTTTTGATGGCTGCATAGTATTCCACTGTGTGTATATCCCACACCTTCTTTATCCATTCATCTGCTGAACAACTAGGCTCTTTCCATAGTTTGGCTGTTGTGGATATTGCTCCTGTAAACATTCAGGTGGACGTGCTCCTTTGGATCACTGCATTTGTATCTTTAGGGTAAATCTCCAGTAGTATGATTGCTGGGCCATAGGGTAGCTCTATTTTCAACTTTTTTTTGAGGAACCTCCATACTGTTTTCCAGAGTGGCTGCACCAGCTTGCATTCCCTCCAACAGAGAAAGTACAGAATATTTTAAAACAATGTTAGTCTGAGCGTACATTTTAATTTTTTAGTGAGCTCAGTAGATAAACTTTAAGGTGATAAACTTTAAGATGGTTCATAATAACATTTCTATATTAACCTATAGAAATTTTTCTTAGTCATCCATTGATGACCTCTCCACATTTTTTCCCCATGGCACATAGAAAACATGGGTGTTCCCTAGTGTGGTTTTGATTCTGCAGTGGGGTGTTAAAAATTTGGGTACTTGTGTACTGAGTTTGAACCCTGAGTTCAGCTATAACATCTTGGTACAAATGATTAATCTTGGCATCCCATGGTCTCCTAGTCTTTAAAATGAGTTTGCAATAATACTTACCTCACTGGTTTGTTGTAAAATTGCTTAGAACAGTATCTGACTTCTAGTTTCTGTCCCAAAGACATTTCCTATTATTTTTATTCTCTCCCATCTTGAGAAAGCACATATTGGGAAGCAAAAGAATGTCAATAATGACCTTTTAAGGATAATCTAATGTACATTTTATAGGAATTTTATGTTACACATTTATATTTTCTAATGAAAAGAAAATAATCTACAACCTTCACTTCAGAATCCAACAGGTGTTCTATTTTGAGAATTGTTGCTCTAAGTGGTTTTCTTTTCTGTACTGTGTGTACAAAGGATTTTAATAGGTAGCTAAATGGTTATTGAAAAGCATAGTCCATTCATTCTGGCAAATAAAATAATTGAAGAATTAAATAGTTTAGACGAAAATATTTTACCTTCAAGATATTTGTTCAAAACATCGTATTGAAGAATTTATCTTTTGCCAGAAACCAATCAAAATAATAAAAAGCTAATAAAACTCTGACACTGCATTGGTATATGTGATTGTTCTTTTTGTAAGTGAATCTTGTCAAACTTTTGTTTCTTAAACCAAAATTAAATACTGTACATATTTGCTAAAATATGCCCTGTTCTACGTATTCTGCAGAAATTAATCTCAGATAAAATTGCATATTCTAATTATTTTATGGACTAACTCACATGCATAGGGAAGATGGAAGATACTTAAGATCCCTTTCTTCACCTGTTTAGAGCTGCGTTCCTGCTCTCCAGATGTCAACCTGCACTTGGAGATTCTAGAAAGCCCAGCAGCAAGATAGGCTCCTCCCCCTCTCCTCTACCATTCTCACTTCCAGAAAACCAGGCTCTCCTAAGACTTGAAGAGTAGAAAAATCTAATGTATTAAAAAAACGACCTTTTAAAATACATACTGTATAAAGCCTGGCTGGCTTTGTCAGCTATTAACATTTTTAATATTAGTTCTTTAATTTCACTATCACTTCTCAGCCCATTTTCTACTTCAGAATGTTTATGTCCGTGTAAACAAAACAAAACTCTGCCTAAACTCTTAACTGGACTGCAGGAAATGCCAGACAGTTTATGGAAAGATCAGATAACAGAAAGAATGGCCTAGGAGTTGGAGAGAAGCTAAGCGTCTGCAGGTTAGTAAAGTCAGGAACCTAATTAATCAGTGACAAGCAATGCAGAGCCTGGTGTTGAGCCAGTGGCCGAACGAGAAAGTTACAGAAACGGCTCACAGAAGACATGTCCTCACTCCTGCTCTTAGCTGTAACTAATTCTGGATTAGCAAAATTTATGTGCTGAATGAATGCTTTATTTTTTTTTCCAATTCCGCATGCCTGTCTAGACTTCAAACTTTATTAGCAGTGTGAAGAGAAAATTAACTGGATTACATACAACGTTTTCAGGCAGATTAACAAATTACTTACCCCTTGTTCAACGTCTGTCCTGACCAAAGGGCTAAGAAAGTTAGAATCAGGCCTCCGGTGGAGAAAGGAAGGCCACCCCCTCCTCTATTTGGTGCGGGAGATTTTCCACTCCTAGTCAAACGGTGGTGCTAGTTCTTTAGTTTTGAGTTGCTGCATTTCCTAATTTCATGGTCGTAACAGCCTCCTGTCTACTGCCTCAGAACGGATTTCACCAAAACTGAAAATGCAGTCTCCATGCTCAGAAGCTCCTTAGCGGGTTCGGAAGGTTAGTCTTCCTCTCTCTTGCCCATTCTGTACCATAAGAAGACAGTCTTTGAGTGACATTCTTCTCCTCAAGTAGGTACTCCCATTTCTTTTTCTCGACCTAAGTTTTTCCTTTTTGCTCTATGTGCTTCTGTTTACCAGCATAATGTAACTGTGGAACTCCCCTCTCATGTTAAAAGATGTTCATTTTTTCTCTGATTGCTCCAGGGATGTTTTGCAAAGTTGCTGGCAAGCAGTTACAGCGACATGAGAATGTTGAATCTAAACTTGGTACAACGTGGAAACTCACTTTTGGAATAATATTCAGCTGAGTCAGAGGGCAACACACCGCCCTCTCCTCAGCACAGCACCGTCTGCCTGTCTGCCTCGGAGAGTGCGGGCTTACCGGATCCAGCCCTTGCTAGGAGGGACTGTATGGTCGAAACGTGTTGGAATTTTACAAGTTATTAATTGGACCGATCACAAGGCTATGATGAACATGCTACCTGTTTCCTTAATCTTTGGTGGCATAACTTACGTTGAGTTAAGCGAGGCAGTCCGAACAAGCCAGCATTTGTTTCCCGAAGGCTGTCCAGTTTTCTGAAAAGCTATGCAATCTAACAATAACAAAAGTGAGACAGCGGTCTTTAAATTGCCTTGTGTTTTTAGGCAAGTTCCTTTTGAGTCTGGCTGCCTCAGTTTGCTCTCCCAGGAAAAGAATTAGCTAAGGTCATTTTCTGCGGCGGCGTGGTGTGTATGTTAGTGCCTCCCCCATGGATGGCCGTGTGCTGCTTAAATAATGATGAGGCAGTCACGAAAGACAGGGCAGGCTACTTTCATTTTGGTTAGAGGAATGCCACACGTTTCAGGAAATGTGCGTTGAGCTGTAAGTTTCATGCTTTGTCAAGAGGGTAACCAGGTTTTGTTCTTGCAGACATGCTCAGAGAAGCCTATGAGACTTTTTTTTTTTTCCCCCTTCAAGTAAGGGTTGGGCTTTATCAGGACTTGGGATCATCACACTGATTCCTGTTCAAATTTCTGTTGGCTCTATGGGCCAAGTCTCATGGGCTTGCAGAGCAACTTCACCCCTAAGGTTGCTGGGAAAGTCATCTGGTTTTGAGTATGATCTGTATTAATGTTACATATGATATATGTTAATGTTGAGAGTGAAATTATGAATACAAGGGAGAAGTGTTTCAATTTTATCGTAAAAGGCTCTGAGAGCCGCAGAAATGAAATTGGATGGGAGCTTCAGAGACAGAGGGTTCAAAGCCCATTTCTGCTCTACACAATTCTTTCCTCATTTGTCAAAAGTAAATGTTTGCTCCCATTTTCTGACGATTTATGAAGACTGCCCACTAGGCCTTGGCATGTCCGGCTGTAATATTCCAGAGGTTAAAGGCAATGCCGTAGAGGTTGTTAGATTTTCAAAGAAATTAGGAATAAAAATAATCTGCATTTCAGAAACATAACACATAGACAAAAAGCACAAAATTGTGATTATAAATAGAAGGATCATAGTTACCACCAGCATGTATTTCTTAGACCCTTGCAAGTGTTGGCTTTGTTTTACGGCTCTTGACACTCATGGAGAGGGAAAAAGTTCATGAGTCTTAAACTTGCTCTAAGAATAGTCCAAGAAATGATCTTTCATTTAGATTAACTCTGACTTTTCATTCAGTTTTGGATTTAGAGCTAGCTACCCCCCCTTCTCCCCAACACTCGCTTTAAACCTCTATACAGTATAAACATTCATATGAGGTGTCTGCTAAACATTTTTACACAGTAATCTGTGGGTTCTTAGAGTGTTTGTCTTTATTTGTTCAGCCCGGTTGGTCAGAGCAACCTCTTGGGCCGAGGGCCCAGTGGTTGGGCTTCAGTTTGCTTTGAACAGTGACTAGTTCTGCTCCATGGTAGCAGATTGCCTACAAAGTAGCCGAGAATGAGAGTCATCAGCTCTGAGGAGACCATCCACTGCGGGAAACTGTCATGGCACGTTTCATTGATGTGGGTTGACATGTGGGCCTGCCCACCCATCTTTTTCAGGGCTGCTCTCCCTTATTAATCCCCTAGGAAGCTCCCCACAGCAGATGGGATAAAGTGCTGTTTTTTTTAAGGCAGGTCCTTTCCAGGTGGCTTTTGATGAGGATGATGATGGTAAGCTTGCCTTCTGGGCAGCATCTCAGTAGACTTCCTCTGGATCACCCCCACTGGGCAACAGCGAAACCTTGCACATCAATGACTTTCATGTTCTAGGAAGCATAACATTTTTTTCCTCTGAAAACATGTGATTCTTTTTGAGGATAAAGAGGCACGATCTATTCACCCATAAAAATATTCTGCTAGCAAGCTTATTCTCCCGCTTCGGCTTCCATACTCTTGGGTGAGAAGGCCGACCTTAGTTTAGTTCAAATCTTTAGGAGATGTCTGAGTCCAAGCGGTCATACTCCCCATCCTCCCCCAAGCCATAGGGTTCCTCTCTGGTCTCAAATGCCTCACATTGGCAACATAAGAGAAGCTGCTGGGTATAATTGTACGGAATAAGTGAGGTGAAGCCACTCAAAAAACCACTTGCAGTTTTTAGGTGTTAGAAACTCAGTATGAGAAAGTCATTTTTTAAAAAGGATTCATTTATTTATTTTAGAGAGAGACAGTGCAAGAACGTGCACACACGGGATTGCGGGGGGTGGGGAGAGAAGAGGAAGAGGGAGAGTAGCAGACTCCCCACTTAGCACAAGGCCTGACAAGGGGCTCTACTTCACAACTCTGGGATCATGACCTGAGCTGAAATCAAGAGTTGGAGGCCTAACTGACTAAGCTACCCTGGCACCCCGACAAAGTCATTTTTATTGCAGCACAGTACAGTGCCTGATTAATAAGTGTTGGTGGAATAAATGACCAAACTCATGCTGAGCACCATAGCTGCTAGGAGTTTGTATCCATCTTGTGGTAGCCAGGAACTTGACCTGAAAAAAGAGAAAGGGCAGTAAATCCAGCGAGCTGGGGTATGCCACCTGTAGAAATGCCCCTGCTTTCTTGATCAGCACAAAGTGTCGTGAGAGAAAGCAGAGACACCACCAACATCCTGCCCTCCACGGTTCCTCACCTTTGTGTCTGCAGGATGGCCACATCCCACATCCCTCTGATGAGAAGAGGTGCAAAGGAGATGGGTAGATTCTTTCGGAGACAAGTATGTAAAAATGTGTTACAAATGCTTCACATTTGTTTTGCTATCAGAAGGAGCATTTTACTTGGTTGTTGGACAAGTTCACATGTCTGTTCACATGTAGAGTTATATGCTAACTTCTTGTTTTTGTTTTTTGTTTTTAAAGTTTTCATTTATTTACCTAAGAGAGAAAGTGTGTGTGCAGAGGGGCAGGCAGAGGCAGACACTCTCAAGCAGACTCTGAACTGAGCATGGGGTCCCATGTGGGCCCGATTTGGGGCTTGCCACAGGGCTCGATCCCATGACCCATGAGGTCATGACCTGAGCCCAAACCTAGAAGGGTAGGATAGTCAACCTACTGAGCTGCCCAGTGCCCGATGCATGTTAACTTCTTTTTTTTTTTTTTTTTTTTTTTTTTTTTTAAAGATTTTATTTATTTGACAGAGAGAAACACAGCCAGAGAGGGAACACAAGAAGGGGGAGTGAGAGAGGGAGAAGCAGGCTTCCCGCCGGGCAGGGAGCCCGATGTGGGGCTCGATCCCGGGTCTCCGGGACCATGACCTGAGCCGAAGGCAGTCGCTTAACCAACTGAGCCACCCAGGCGCCCCCGGTGCATGTTAACTTCTAATTCAGTGTAACATCCAAGACCTGGGTTGGTCTCTAGCTCAGCAGTTCTATAACCAACAGTTTAGTGCCCATGGGGTGGTAATAATAGCCATTATATTAGCACCTGAGGCTTAGGGAGCTCTTAACTCCGTGTAATACTTTTTATACGGATTATTGCATTGATTCCTTACAACCACCCCAGGTAATAAACAGTATTATGATTGTTATTTTTCAAACAAGGAAACGCAGGCTTTGCACAGTTAGGTATTGTGTCTAATGTTAGCTTTATAAGTGACAGTCATGAGACTTGCACATAAGCCTTTGTAAAACCCATGCTCTGGGCCATTACTTGATACAATGTTATTTTCTAGAGTTTTTGATCCAGGTGGTCCTTGCCTTGGAGAAGCAAGATGAGCATCTGGGACTTGCAAGACATAATAGTACACCTTCTCTATGCTGCAGTATCTTTGTCTGTAAAAGAAGAATAATAAATCTGTCTTAGGAAAGTTTTATGGCTATCCATGAGGCTTGATTAAATAATGTATATAAAAGAGCTTTGGGTGCCTGGGTGGCTCAGTGGGTTAAAGCCTCTGCTTTCAGCTCAGGTCATGATCTCAGGGTCCTGGGATCGAGGCCCGCATCGGGCTCTCTGCTCAGCAGGGAGCCTGTTTCCTCTGTTCTCTGCCTGCCTCTCTGCCTACTTGTGATCTCTCTCTGTCAAATAAATAAATAAAATCTTAAAAAAAAGAGCTTTGTAGAAAGTACAGTTTTATAAAATGTTTTAAAATGGAACTTATAAGCTTATCGTTACATGTAAAATCTTGTCACCAAGTGAAAGAGAGTAGCTCTGGTGGGATGCTGTGAAATGCTATGAGAGGCGGTTCGCCTTATGCCTTAAAGAACTGTGTGTGTGCACCATGGGGGAAGCAGGCATGGCCAAGTTGGCAAATAGGGCAGGAGGGTGGCTGGGGTTTTGGAGGGAGAGTGACTTCAAGAGCCCGCACGTTACTTCTCTGAATAATCCTCTTCCTGGGACATCCCTGGAGTCATCCGACGCTCTCTGACTTCTTTGAGAAGACAAGTAGCTAGAAGCAGTCCTAACCTTTCTACTCTAAAAGCCACAAGGATTGGGGTGCCTGGGTGGCTGAGTCATTAGGCATCTGCCTTTGGCTCAGGTCATGATCCTGAAGTCCTAGGATGGAGCTCCACATCGGGCTCTCTGCTCAGCCGGAAGCCTGCTTCTCCCTCTCTTACTCCCCCTGCTTGTGTTCTCCCTCTAGCTATGTTTCTCTCTGTCAAATAAATACATAAAATCTTTAAAAAAATACCCACAAGGATTTGTACTGGTTGTACACCTGGAGCTCCATTTTCTTAATGCCAGTCTTCACGAGCTTAATCTGACTTCACTGTCCTCTCTTTATTGCCTTCACTAAGTCTCAGTTCTTTGGGGTTTCCTGCTAAGAATGGATACAAATGAGGCACAGCCCATTTCTTGCTGCCTGGAAGACAATACTCAGGCCCTTTGTGGTTTACTGCCTATCACAAGGGGGGGGGGAGACAGGCCACACCAAAATGACAATTCTGGGGAACATGAAAAGTATAACGTTCCTTCCCTTTGCTGGGATAGTACAGTGCCACTGGGTTTTTGGCATTTCTTTTTCCTCTGATCTCATCAAACTCTTCTTTTTTTTTTTTTTTTAGAGATTTTATTTATTTGACAGAGAAAAACACATGTGGGACTCGATCCCCGGTCTCCGGGATCATGACCTGAGCCGAAGGCAGTCGTTTAACCAACTGAGCCACCCAGGCGCCCCTCAAACTCTTCTCTTATCACATGGCTGGCAAGCTAGCTGACCCCTATAAATATCATTCTTCCCCTAGGATGGTTCAGAGGAAGCCCATAAAACCCTTTCACAAATAGGCAATCTGCATTTCTGAGATGCTTCTTCCTCTAAGGTTCCTAGAAATGATCTCATTAGGGTATTTCCTTTCAGAATTTTGATAAAGACACTAAGAAATCCAAAGAAAATTTGAGTTTATCTCACAGAAAACATTAGTTTTCTGTACTCTCATTTTTATTTACTATAGTGAATCATTTGTTAAGATTCATTTTCTTAAATCCATGTATAGAAAGGTATTTAATAAAGATAATCTCATTACATGTAATAATCCATTTAAATATATTTCACTTTAAAACTATGTGACAATACAGATAGAAACTTATTTTTCATATGGATTTTTGAAAATCCCACTTGTTTCAAGTTTATACAAAAGGATTTTTAGAGATTAGAGTTACTCAGAATCCAGTGTCGTTTAACTTGACACACTCTGTAAAATTCTTTTCCTGATTTTATTTAAGGAAGAGGTAAAATTGTAAGGGCCCTTTGTACTTTATCAAGGTCTGTCACAGAATCTCTGCTTCTATAAGAGCCTAAAGTGCCTCAAGGGCAAAGAAAAAAATATATATTTTTCAGTGTTCCACGATTCATTGTTTACATATAACACCCAGTGCTCCGTGCGATATGTGCCCTCCTTAACACCCATCACCAGGCTCACCCATCCCTCCATCCCTCTCCCTTCCAAAACCCTCCGTTTCACAGTCTCTCATGTTTCACCTCCCCCTTCGATTTACTCCAGTTCACTTTTCCTTTCTTTCTCCTAATGTCCTCCATGTTACTCCTTATGCTCCACACGTAAGTGAAACCATATGATAATTGACTTTCTCTGCTTGACTTACTTCACTCAGCATTATCTCCTACAGTCCTGTCCATGTTGATACAAAAGTTGGGTATTCATCCTTTCTGATGGAGGCTTAATATTCCATTGTGTATATGGACCATATCTTCTCTATCTATTCATCTGTTGAAGGGCACCTTGGCTCTTTCCACAGTTTGGCGATTGTGGTCATTGCTGCTATGAACATTCTTTTCACTACATCTGTATCTTTGTGGTAAATACCCCGTAGTGCTATTGCAGGGTCATAGGGTCTCTCTATTTTTAATTTTTTAAGGAATCTCCACACTGTTTTACAACGTGGCTGCCCCAACTTCCTTCCCACTAACAGTGCAAGAGGGTTCCCTTTTCTCCATATCCTCTCCAACACTTGCTGTTTCCTGTCCTGTTAATTTTGGCCATTCTAACTGGTGTAAGGTGGTATCTCAATGTGGTTTTGATTTGGACTTCCCTGATGGCTAATGATGATGAAGATTTTTTCATGTTTCTGTTAGCCATTTGTATGTCTTCTTTGGAGAAGTGTCTGTTCATGGCTTCTGCCCATTTTTTGACATCATTATCTTTTTGAGGTGTTGAGTTTGAGGAGTTCTTTATAGATCTTGGATATCAGCCCTTTGTCTGTAGGGTCATTTGTGAATATCTTGTCCCATTACATGGGTTGTCTCTTTTTTTTGTTGACTGTTTCCTTTGCTGTGCAGAAGCTTTTTATTTTGATCAAGTCCCAAAAGTTCATTTTTGCTTTTGTTTCTTTTGCCTTTGGAGATGTGCCTTGAAAGAAGTTGCTGTGGCTGATGTCAAAGAGGTTACTGCCTATTTTCTTCTCTAGGATTTTGATAGATTCCTGCCACACGTTGAGGTCTTTCATCCATTTCAAGTTTATCTTTGTGTATGGTGTAAGAGAATGGTTGAGTTTTATTCTTCTATAGGTAGCTGTCTAATTTCCCCTGCATCATTTATTGAAGAGACTGTCTTTTTTCTACTGGATATTTTTTCCTGATTTGTTGAAGATAATTTGACCATAGGGTTGAGAGTCCATATCTGGGCTCTCTACTCTGTTCCATTGGTCTATGTGTCTGTTTTTGTGCCAGTACCATGCTGTCTTGGTGATCACAGCTTTTTAATAAAGCTTGAAACCAGGCAACATGATGACCCCAGCTTTGTTTTTCTTTTTCAACATTTCCTTAGCAATTTGGGGTCTTTTCTGGTTCCATACAAACTTTAGGATTGTTCGTTGCAGGACTTTGAAAAATGCTGGTGGAATTTTGACCATGATGGCATTGAAAGTATAGATTGCTCTGAGTAGTATAGACATTTTAACAATGTTTATTCTTCTGATCCATGAGCATAGAAAACTTTTCCATCTTTCTGTGTCTTCTTTAATTTCTTTCATGAGTGTTCTGTAGTTCCTTGAGTACAGATCCTTTATCTCTTTGGTTAGGTTTATTCCAAGGTATCTTATGGTTTTTGGTGCTATAGTAAATGGAATCAATTCTCTAATTTCCCTTTCTATATTTTCATTGTTATGGATAAGAAAGCAACTGATTTCTGTGCATTGATTTTGTATCCTGCCACATTACTGAATTGCTATATGAGTTCTAGTAGTTTGGGGGTGGAGTCTTTTGCCTTTTCCATATAAAGGATCATGTCATCTGCAAAGAGAGAGAGTTTGATTTCTTCTCTGGCCATTTGAATACTTTTTATTTCTTTTTGTCTTCTGATTACTGTTGCTAGGACTTCTAGTACTATGGTGAACAAGAGTGGTGAGAGCAGGCATCTTTGTCTTGTTCCAGATCTCAGTGGGAAGGCTGTTAGCTTTTCCCCATTGATAATGATACTCACTGTGGGTTTGTCATAAATAGATTTTATGAAGGTAAGGAATGTTCCCTCTATACCTATATTTTGAAGAGTTTTAATCAGGAATGGATGCTGTATTTTGTCAAATGCTTTTTCTGCATCAGTTGAGAGGACCACGTGGTTCTTCTCTCTTCTCTTATTGATTTGTTCTATCACGTTGGTTGATTTGCGAATGTTGAACCACACTTGCATCCCAGGGATAAATCCTATTTGGTCATGGGGATAATCTTTTTAATGTACTGTTGGGTCCTATTACCTAGGATCTTGATGAGAATCTTGGCATCCATGTTCATCAAGATATTGGTCTGAAAATCTCCTTTTTTCTGGTTTGGGGATCAGAGTAATGCTGGCTTCATAGAAAGAGTCTGGAAGTTTTCCTTTTGTTTCTATCTTTTGAAACAGCTTCAGGAGAATAGGTATTATTTCTTCTTTGGATGTTTGGTAGAATTCCCCAGGGAATCCATCAGGTTCCGGGCTCTTCTTTTTTGGGAAGTTTTTGATCATTGCTTCAATCTTGTTACTAGATATTGGTCTATTAGGGTTGTTAGTTTCTTCCTATTTCAGTCTTGGTAGTTTATAGGTTTCCAGGAATGCATCCATTTCTTCTAGGTTGTTTAACTTATTGGCATATAACTGTTGATAATAGTTTTTGATGATTGTTTCTATTTCCTTGGTGTTAGTTGTGATCTCTCACCTTTCATTCATAATTTTATTAATTTGGGTCCTCTCTCTTTTCTTTTGGATTAGATTGGCCAGTGGTTTATTGATCTTATTCTTTCAAAGAACCAGCTTCTTGTTTCATTGATGTATTCTACTATATCTCTAGTTTCTAACCCATTGATCTTTGCTCTAATTTTAATTCCTTTCTTGTGTGTGGGTTTGGCTTAATTTGTTGACTTTCCAGTTATTTCTTTATTTTTTTTAAGATTATTTATTTATCGACAGAGAGATATAGAGAGAGCACAAGTAGGCATAGAGGCAGACAGAGGGAGAGGGAGAAGCAGGCTCTCAGCCAAGCAGGGAACCTCATGTGGGCTTGATTCCCAGACCTTGGGATCATGACCTGAGCTGAAGGCAGCCCCTTAACTGACTGAACCACCCAGGCAACCCAACTTTCTAGTTATTTAAGGTGTAAAGAGAGTTGGTGTATTTGGGATTTTTCAATTTTTTTTGAGTGAGGATTGGATGGCTCTGTATTTCCCCTGTAGGACTGCCTTTGCTGTATCCCATAGGTTTTGGACTGATGTGTCTTCATTCTCATTGGTTTTCATGAATTGTTTAAGTTCTTCTTTGATTTCCTGGTCAATCCAAACATTCTTGAGAAGGATGGTCTTTAGCTTCCAAGTGTTTGAATTCCTTCCAAACTTTTTCTTGTGGTTGAGTTCCAGTTTCAAGGCATTGTGGTCTGAGAAAATCCAGGGAATAATCTAAGTCTTTTAGGATTGGTTGAGCCTGATTTGTGACCCAGTGTGTGATCCATTCTGGAGAAAGTTCCATGTGCACTTGAGAAGAATGAGTATTCTGTTGTTTTAGGGTGGAATGTTTTGTATATATCTGTGAGGTCCATCTGGTCTAATGTGTCATTCAGAGCTCTTGTTTCTTTATTGATTTTCTGTTTAGATGATCTTCCATTGCTGAGAGTAGTGTTTAAGATCCCCTACAATTAATGTATTCATATTGATATGACTCTTTATTTTGCTTAACAGTTGGTTTTATGTAGTTGGCTGCTCCTATGTTGGGGGCCTAAATATTTATAATTGTTAGATCTTCTTGGTGGATAGACCCTTTAAGAATGATGTAATTTCTTTCTGTATCTCTGACTGTAGTCTTTAGCTTAAAATCTAATTCATCTGATACGAGAATCACTACCCCAGCTTTCTTTTGAGGCTTGTTGGCATGAAAGATGGTTCTCCATATCTTCACTTTCAGTCTGGATGTATCTTTACATTCAAAATGTGTCTTTTGTACACAGCATATGGACAAGTTCTGTCATTTTATCCATTTTGCAACCCTGTGCCATTTTATGGGAGCATTTAGGACTTTCGTGTTGAGCGTGATTATTGAAAGATAAGTTTTTATTGACATCATGTTGCCTGTGAAGTCCTTGTTTCTATAGATTGCCTCTGTAAATTTCTGTTCTGTGTCACTCTTGGGTTCTTTCCTCTTTTATAGAACCCCCTTAATATTTCTTATAGTGCTGGATTGGTGGACATAATCTTTTAAACCTTGCCATTCTTGGAAGCTCTTTATCTTTCCATCCATTTTGAATGTCAGAATTTCTGGATAAAGTATTCTTGGCTGCATGTTCTTCTCATTTAGTGCCCTGAATATATCTTGCCAACCGCCTTCTGGCTTACCAGGTTTCTGTGGACAGGTCTGATGTCATTCTGATGATCCTTCCTCTGTACATAAGGGATCTCATCCCCCTAGCTGCCTTTAAGACATATTCTTTGAATTTATGATTTGTGAATTTCACAATTATGTGCCTAGAGGTTTTCTAGCCTCATTGATCTTGGGAGGTGTCCTCTCTGCCTCTAGGACACAAACACTTGCTCCATTCCCCAGAGTAGGGTTTGTTCAACTATATCTTCTGGTTTCTCTATCTCCACCTCCTCAGGGATCCCAATAATTCTGATATTGGAATGTTTCATGGCATCCCTTATTTCCCTAATTCTATATTCATGGCTTTTAAGCTGTTTGTTCCAGGCCTCTTTCTCCTCCTTTTTTTCTAGCAGTTTGTCTTCTAGATCACTAATTCGAACTTCTACCTCATTTACCCTAGCTCTTAGAGTATTTAGAGTACATTAGATCTCTTGATAGCATTTTTAACCTCTGCCATATCTGCTTTCACTTCTGCCCTTAGAGATTCTATGTTGCCACCAATTATCTTCTCCAGCTTAGCCATTGCCTGGATAATTGTTATCCTGAATTCCGTTTCCAACATATTTTTTTGTCCATATATGGCAGAGGTCAGAGTCTCTGAATTTTTCCTCTGTTGGGTTTTCCTCCTCCTAATCATTTTGGTGAGGAGTCTTTGAGGGGATATATAGCTGAATATATCAACCATGATTCAGGCAAGGTGCCCATTGGAAGGTTTTGGAGAAATCGGAAGTCACCACCAAAAAGAAAGAAAAAAGAAAAAAGAGAAAAAGAAAAAAATAAAAGAAAAAACCCAGCCAAAATAGGCCCCCAGAGTAGGATTTATAAAGTAGAAAAACAAAAATGAATAAAGGAAAAGACCAACAAAAGTAAAAGAAAAAAAAAAGCAAAACCCAGCCCAAATGAACCTCAAGAATAAGATTTATATAGTACAAAGACAAAAACAAGTACACAAAAACACTGACAGAAGAATAAGATGGGAAAGTGGTTATAAACCCTCAATATGGGCAAGGAACGTGTTTCAGTGCTTCGTGGGTCTATCTTGTTAAAAGATGGGGTTTTTATTCTGACTTGCACTACTGTGCCTTGGAGAGTGTTGGGATCTACCTGCAACACAACTGTTGTGTGCAGTGGAGCCTGACAAATTATTTGACATTCACTATCAGTTATGGTCAGTAACACATAATGTGACATAGGATTATTACATCACAGGTGTAAGGTGCACTATAGACCATAATGTTAGAGAATGTAAGGCAGTAGAGTAGAATGTGCTGAGTGCTTGGAGAGGGATAAGCACTGAGGTGTGAAAGCACAAAAAAGGGAAATTATTTCTGTTTGAGGTAGGTGGGGGAGGGCAGTGATGGGGTGAGGACAGGGCGTGGCGAAGGATGGTTTCATATATGAAATTTCACATAGCCATTTGTCCATGAGCTTACAGGTGGGTAACGTTTACACAGAAGGATGTAAGGAAAGGGAAGAGCATAAGCAAAGGCATGAGGAGAAAGGTTCAGGAGAATCATTCACCAGTTTGCAGGAACACAGGTGAGAAGTATGCTGGAGGTGGTGTGAGATAATCTAGGAATGGAGATGTAAATGCCACATCTTTGGACTTGATAATGCAGATATTAAAGATTGTCAGGTAGGGCTGGAATGAGACACAAACTTAAGCTTGGGGAGATACGATGTAGATTGATGTTTTCAGACAAAGAACAAGTACATCAGCTTGGAGGTAATTGGAATGGTTCAAGAGAGGTGTAATGCAGTTTAAATAATCTTTTAGGATGTGCTTTTTGAAGTCAGTCATGATTGTTTATGGTTGTAAGGAAGATTTTGTTCCAAAAGTGACTAGTGGGGAAAGAAGGTTGGGGGTCAAAATATATTACTTTGGCTCCAATATGCTGAGTGACCTTAGTAAATGACTTGCATGTTTACTGCTGTTTTTCCAACTGTAAAATGGGCATGATAACTACCAAACTCCAATCGAAGATTTTATTGGTTATACGATGAAGGTTAAGTTATAGAACTTTGAAAAGTAACATACTTCATATATGTGTAAAATGCTCTTAACTTGGAATACTTTCATAGAAAAATTATTTTATTTGGGCAAGATATAAATTCAGAAGAAAATTGTTAATTTTTTCTATTAGATTTGATTAGAATTATTATAACTTGTTTCTAGTTATTAAATGGGTACTGAACAAGTCTTTTTTAAAAAGTTTATAGTGGGTGTGGGGAATGGGCAATGAATCTTGAAACACTGAAAAAATAAAATAAATTTAAAGTTAAAAAAAAAGTTTATAGTTGGGGCACCTGGGTGGCTCAGTTGGTTGGGCGACTGCCTTTGGCTCAGGTCATGGTCCCGGAGACCCAGGATCTAGCCCCACATCGGGCTCCCTGCCCAGCGGGAGGCCTGCTTCTCCCTCTCTCACTCTCCCTGCCTGTTTTCCCTCTCTAGCTGTGTTTCTGTCAATTAAATAAATAAAATCTTTAAAAAAGTAAAAAAATAAAAAGTTTATGGTAAGAATAGTTAACATAGGATCTATCCTCTTAACTAATTTTAAAGTATATAGTACATTATTGTTGACTCTAGGTCCAATGTTGTACATCAGATCCCTAGAGCTTATTATCTTACTTAACTGAAACTTTACATCTTTGATTAATAACTCCTCCTCCAGCCCTTGGCAACCACCATGTTAGTCTTTGATTTTAGGAATTTGACTATTTTAAATATTTTATAGAAGTGGAATCATACAATACTTGCTTTTGTGTATTGGGCTTATTTCACTTAGCATGATAGTTCATAAGGTCCATAAATGTTGCATGTTGCAGAATGTCCTTCTTTTTAAAGGCTAAATGGTATTCTATTGTGTGTATATACCACGTTTTCTTGATCAGCTCATCTGTTGGTAGACATTGAGGTGGTTTTCACATTAATGGACTATTTTGAATGGGGTTGCAAGGAACGTGGGAGTGCTAATAACTCTTCTCTATCCTGATTTCAATTCTTTTGGATATATATCCAGAAGTGGGACTGCCAGATAATCTGGTAGTTCTATTTTTTATTATTATTATAACCTTTTTTTTTTTATAAGAGATGTAGAACTCCAATGGGGGCAGGGAGGGGCAGAAGGAAGGAGAGAGAGAATCTTAAGCAGGCTCCACGCCTGGTAGGGAGGCTGACATGAGGCTCCATCTCAGAACCCTGAGATCACGACCTGAGCCGAAATCAAGAGTGGGATGCTTAACCAACTGAGACACCCAGGAACCCCCAAGTAGTTCTGTTTTTAATTTTTTAAAGAACCTCCATAGTGGCTGCAACATTTTGCCTTCTCACAGTGTGCAAGAGTTCAGATTTCTTCACATCTTCACTAATACTTGTTGCCTTATATTTTTTTTTGTGATAGCCATCCTGATAGACAGGTGGTGATATCTCACTGTGGTTTTGATTTGCCTTTCTCTAATGATTAGTGATGATGAGCACTCCTTTTATATACCAGATGGCCATTTGTATGTCTTCTTTAGAAAAATGTTGAGCCCCTAGCCCATTTTTAATCAGATTATTTGTTTTTATGTTTTGTATGTTGTAAAGTTTCTTATGTATTTTGGACATTAACCCCCTATTACATATTTAATGCAAATATTTTCTCCCACTCTGTAGGTTATCTGGTTGTCTTTTCATTCTATTGATTTTTTTGCCATGCAAATGAGTTTTAGTTTAGTATAGTCTTGCTTATGCTTTTAATTTTTATGTTTTGTTGTTGCTGCTGCCTGTGCTTCATTGCCAAGTCTAATGTCATGAAGCTTGTCTTCTATTTTTTCTTCTAGGAGTTTTACAGTTTCAGGTCTTACCTTTAAATCTTTGATCCATTTGGAATTGATTTTTGTGTGTGGTATAAGATTATATCAAGTTTTACTCTTTTACATGTGTATACCTAGTTTTCTCAGCACCATATGTTGAAGAAATTATCCTTTCCCATAGTATATTCTTGGCACTCTTGTTGAAGATCAATTAACTCTATGTGTGGACTTATTTAGGGCTCTCTGCTCTGTACCAATGGAATATGTGTCTGTCTAGGCCAGTACCTTACTGTTTTGATTACTGTAGCTTCATAATAAATTTTGAAATCAGGAAGTATGGTGCCACCAGCTTTGTTTGAACAAATCTTTCAATTTCGAGACCCATTTCCTCACCAATTAAATGAAGGTATTGGATGTGTGGGGAGCTGCATGGTTCCTGTGCTCTGACCACCTTATGATTCTATAATTCTTGCTTTCAGCAATCTCCATTTAGAACAATGAGTTGAGATTCTCTCATAAACACAAACCCACAGGCATCTATGCTGAAAATAAAAGAAATACATGTCATCATTCCATTGATTTAGGACTTGAGTTGGAGAAGAAGACAGTGATGTCTCTTGTGGCTTCCTAATCTGCTTTCTGCTAATGGGATTGGGGGAGCTGAATCCAGTGATTTGAGGATAGAGGGAAGGAAGCAGATTGTGTTTTTTGTTTTCCTCCTTTTTCTTCTAAGGGGAATAAAAAGCAAGGACATCAATAAAAAAAAAAAAGCAGAGTCACTGGTGTGTAGGGTGTGGGGAAAGGCTAAGCATGCTAGGTAATTTAATTTCAGTTACAATAAATCTCAAGTGATGATACTACACTCTTGAGAATGTTCCATGGTGGCCAATGCCTGGACTTTGTACTTCAAGCCCAGAAACAGAGGGAGAAGATGACATCATAATATTCAGCATGAAGATTATTGTTCGTATTGGTTTGTGGTTTATACTTCCATGTCATTGAGGCTTCACAAATCAAGCAAAGAGGTACTTCAAATCTACTTTGTGAAGGAAAAGACTTGTAGAAAAATGTTTTCTAGGAAAGGAAAAAGTAGCAAGCAAAAGTTTCCCACTTATGGTATTCATGTTGCCCAAGTGATATTAATGTTGAGTATTAATCATTCAGACCAGTTTACAGATTATTCCTATTCAGACTACGCAGGGCCCTTGCTTTACTTTCTTCACACTATCTGGGTTCTATCCATTCATTTCTCCCTCAGCCCTTGGAATAGAAATGAAATTTAAATGTGCCAATTTTCATGTTAGCAGCCATGATAATACGTTCAGTCAACCAGGGATTTATACCACTAAATAGGAGGAAGTTTTTGGATTACTTAACTCTTTAATTTGTTGGTGAGATTCCTAGAATCCATTACCATCAATATTTGAGGATTGAGTACATGAGACAAGTTTGTAGATTTACAAAAGTGTAGCTAATCAGAGCTACACTTTTTTTTTTTAAATCCAACCCTTTAGTTCTAAATTTATTGCCAATTTTATTTATCAGAGTTATTCTCAGGGGAGTAGCATTTGCTGTGGCCACAAGGAAACATCTGTGAGCTTAAACCTTAGAGGCAGTTAGCCAGTTAGAACATTTGGCATAGGAGGCTTCCATTGCAGAAGAGAAAAATTAATCTAGGCAATCCATAAAAATATTGAGAAGGCAACTAAGAAAAATGTTTTATCACAGACAGGCTGAAGTATTGAGTGCATGTTAATTAAGAAATGTCAGAATACATAATGAATCAACTAGGAGTGTCATATTACGGCAAGTTTGGAAGTTGATGTCAATCTCTACCGCCAGGATTTATGGTAGATTATATAATGGAATCCTGAGTTCTAAGAGATCAAAGGAAAATGCTGGCTCTTTCTTCATCCCCTTTCTTAGGTCAAGCTTACCCAGCAAGAAGCCAAGTGGAGAGTTGAGCAATTATCTGAAGTGGGCAGTAGAGACAGCCAAAACCAGATAAAACATAACCAGAAAGTCACCATGGAGGGAAAATGTGGACCAAAAATAGAAGGGATGGAGGTAGAATGTCAAACAATTTGGTCAGTGTCCACATTTCAGATTCACTGGATAACAGCCAATTCCTTGCTTCATGTAATCAGAACTGGGGTTAAAGAAATGAGTTCACTACCACGGTTGTTGCATGTTTGTGCAAAACTTCTCTGTATCTGTGTTACTATTTATGGCATGTCTAATTCTGAGTATTTCCAGATATTGCATTTCACTATTTTGGATTACTGGGTTGAGCTGGTTGAGGAAGCCCATGTAATCTGTAGATATACATGGAGAAAAATTTTCTTTTATAGATTAATTGAGTATTGGATTTAATTAGTTCTCCCCCTAACTCCAGGCATATAGTCATAAATTTTCTATTGAAAACCCTGATATTCACTTAACTTTATCATTTCCTCATGAAGTAATTTCTGTATCCCCTTGATTTTAGTAGAATTTATTAATGAAGCACACAAGTCTCCTATAAGAGGATTTGCATCATTTTTTGGTTAAAAAAAAAAGCCTGCTGTAGTTTTAGATTAATGTGGTGCTTTATTCCTTTTATTTGATGTGGAACCATAAACTACTTACTCTGAGCAGATGTTTTCTAGACCTAAAATACAGTTATCAGTCTCTTGACCTTTATAAATCTGTCATTGTAACCCTGCTAATCCTAAGGACTCCCTAATTCAATGTTAAGCTTTCCATTTGTTGTTTTTAAATTGAGAAAAATTTCATAAATTAGGTTCACTGCTGTTTAGAATTAAGAAAAAAGGAATTTTTCACTCTCATATCCTGTACACTTGAAGATGTTGTATAGCATTTCTTTAAAAAGATTTTATTTATTTATTTGAGAGAGAGAGAGAGCACAAGCCCAGGAGGGGGGCGGCAGAGGGAGCATGAGAAGCAGACTCCCCGCTGAGCAGGGAGCCCGATGCAGAGCTTGATCCCAGGACCCTGAGATCATGACCTGAGCTGAAGGCAGATACTTAACTGGCTGAGCCACCCAGGGGCCCCTGTTATATAGCACTTTAGAAACAAAAAATAACCCAGGACTTCTTTTCAGTAGCTCAATTTGATGTTTGAAATCCACAGTGAAAATCGCCCAAGGACTATTCTTAAAACACTCCAAGGAATCTACTGGAATATTTTATAATAAAATAAAAATTTAAGAAGGATTCTTCTTGAAAGTAAGGATTAAGAAAGCTGTTCTTTTTGAATAATAGGATAAAGGCATGTATAAAGTGGCATTGCTAAATTCCTTACTTGCTCTGTGGAGTGACTGCGTTTCCCATCATCTTAGCAACGGCTGACTCTGCGGCAAGCCTGTACCGCCCAGCCCTGGCAGGTGCACCTCTGCTGCCGAACACGCGTTTGAGAGACTGTGGGCCAGGACTTTTTGTTCTAACGGCAAAATCGATTGACAGAATTGGAAGTAGACCTGAGTCGGACCTACGGACCTGAGTTGGTATAGCTGATGGGGACGTATGAGTTCTCCACAAACGCTTGCTAACGGTGTCAATGGTGAACAGCTTTTTCCCTGCTTAGCTTTGTAAACAAATATGAGCAAGGAATTTGAGCTGAACAGACAAGTGAACTGTTGACTCTTCAGTGCCCATTGACGAATGGGGCCACTTTGGTCCTTAACCACCTTGTTTCATGTAAGTGAGAATCAAACCCACTTTAGCTAAGGAAATTTTAGAAACCAGCCATACCATCCTTTCACTCCCTGTTCAAAGAAAAATGAAGAGGAAAACTAGAAAGACTTAGGCACAAAAATTCTTCACATTGTCCAGGACTGTATACCTTATCTTAGCACAGCTCTTTTCAAAAAAGGGATAGATATTCATTTGAATTCCAAATTACCACTGAGGTATGTGTGAACATATTACTTTCCTCTTTCTCTTTCCCTCCTTCTTCCGAATACATAAGACCTAATTTGACCATTCAGTTTGGAAAATGATTTTTCACTTGTAGTGCAAGGGCTTAACAATATACCTAACAATACATTCCACGTGTGTTTCTTGAGTTGAAGTGAAGGACACAGTCTATGTGCTCTCACCATTCAAAAAACTCCCCCACATAAACAATGAATCTTGGAACCCTGAAAAAATAAATTTAAAGTCAAACAACAACAACAACAGCAACAACAGCAACAACAAACTCCCCTGCATACACTATGTGGTCAAAGTTTCCTTTTATGTCATCAGGAAGGTTAACAAACTAATCTATAATACTCAACAGTTCATTCACCACACAGAAAACCCACACTTTTTAACTTTTCAAAAGACTCCTCTGTTTAATTCTTTTTCCTTCAGAGCTTTAGCTGCTAGCAAGAGAAAACACTTCCTGATTTGAATTTCATAACTTCCTTCCCTGGCCAGTTGTATGGTGCTAACAAGAAGCAAAACGTGTGTGTCTAATTTAACCTTAAAATAGGAGAACATCTTCAGAACCTAGGCTTTGTACATTCAGTTACCTACCCCAAATAGAGACATGATTCTTATATTTTCAATCATTGAGAAACATCTCTAGTGAAGTTAATTATTCAAAGTGACAAGTGGCAGTCTCATAAGGGGAAAAAAGCCGATTAGGTGGATCAGTTTCTCTTGTATTTGTGATCACAAAGTAATCACATCGTTTTTTTACTTAAATGTAGAAGAGAAAAATAACTTACTGATTTTCAAGCACATTTCTCATTTCCTCCACAGGGTATTTATTTCTAAACTAGTTAGCAGACTTCCTAAAAAGACACACACATATTTCAGTGAAAGTACAGGTTGTGGTCATTGCCTAGAAGCTAACGAGAGAGACTGTGTATTTAGCAGTTTGCCGATCCAGTACCACATGTGATTTAAAAGGTTAAATGCCTCTTTTATTTGTAAATACCATGCTGTCCTTTAAAATGGTCAAAAGCACAGGAAGTCTGAGTCAGTGGAGTAGCACCATAAAGTTTCCTTTTATGTAACCTGCCCGAATTGCAAGGGAGGGCTGGAATGCGGGAAACAGGTCTGCCTGCCCGTCAGCTGGTGGATGAAATCGGATTTCACTGAGGACCAAATTGACATGGAGTGTTCAGGGGGATAACTTCCTCATTGTAGGACTGGCCTGTTTTAATGAATTATTTCAGGAAACTCTGGTTGGACCTTGTCTACCCTGCTGTACAGGAAATGAAGGTTTCTAGGCAAAAGCTTTACTTAGTGACTAACCAGCATGTTTAAAAATGTCACCAATTCCAGGCTTTTCCAGTGTCCTCAAAAGTGCAGTGGGGCCGGCCAGGCCAGTCTTCCGAGGGTGAGGATGAGGAAGAAAGTGGAACCAGTGCAAAACATTGGGAGTTTGGATCCTACATGGTTTTCGATATTCTATTTCCTTTCTCAATTTTGTGTGTTTCTACATACTGGTCAGTCTCTGGGTGGTCTCGAGTTTTCTTTGCACTTGGAGGAGCTGACTCAGAGTTGATTATTCTGGGAAGGCCTAAGGTTGTGCTGTTGCTGGGACTTTGATAAAGGTCTGAAATGAAATCATGGGGATTCTAGATGCCTTTGAACCTGGAGCTCCTTGTGCATCTATCTGAATAATTATGTCACTTAGGCGATAATACCAGAGTCATACCACCCCCCTTTTTATTGCCCTTCCATTTGTTAACAGCTGATGGCATCAGTGTTTCTCCCACTGAAAGGTATTTGGTTCTATTAATATTAAATGTTGGTCTTATGTAGAAAGAATCAAAGGGCTAAAGAATAAAACATATAAACTATATGTTAACAGGTTAGTGTGGTGCCTACATGTAAACACTGATATTTCCTTCCCTTCCCTTTCCCTCCTTCCTTCCTTCCTTCCTTCCTTCCTTCCTTCCTTCCTTCCTTCCTTCCTTCCTTCCTTCCTCCCTCTTTCTTTCTTTCTTTCTTTCTTTCTTTCTTTCTTTCTTTCTTTCTTTCTTTCTTTCTTCCTTCCTTCCTTCCTTCCTTCCTTCCTTCCTTCCGACTCTCAAACTACAAAAATCAATTCTGTAAAGTCCTATTTCTTTTATGGTCTACTTTGCTCATTCCTGGGGTAGCCAGTTCACTCAAGTAATTAATATAATGACAGTAATACTACCTCTACATGTATTGATCACATTTTCTGCTAGATATGGTGCTTTGTGCTTTACAGAGAATAGCTTATTTAGTCATTATGATATTTCTAGGAATGGGTTTCATTACCCACTTTCTAAGGAGCCAGACCAAGGCTTAGAGAAATCAAGTAATTTGCTCAGGATCATCCAGTTGGTAAGTGGTATAATAAGATGTGAACCTAGAATAGTAAACTCAAGATCTGGCCACTGTAAATACGGATTTTTAGTTTATGTTTGCGGGCAAGGGGCTTAGATGCTGAAGGAAGTACAGAAGCAGTATAAAGAGGAAAAGTCTCTTGCCTTAAGCTTATAATCCACTAAAATGAGGCTCAAATCTCCACTGTGAAATGCTATTTGTGTCCCCATTGCATGGCACAAATTCTTATGATTTCCTTTTTACTGTTTTGAACTCATCCACTCGAGTAAAAACTCTGAGTCTAAGCCTTTATATGGGCATGGGCAGTGACTTTTCTGTTTCTTTATCCTATGAGTACCTTTTCCTGACTCTAAATGACATTTAATAGAGTTGACTATTTATATTTGGATCAATTTTACTTAGTAAAAAGACAACAGGCAAATATTTGATGACCAGTGTCTTAATATATCAACTTCAATTCTCATTCTGACTTCTTTTCCACTAATGAAAATGTGTCTACCAGATTTGATCTCAAGCTAGAGAGGTGAAGAAGTACTTTGATCAATAAACCATAGCCATACCAATTGGGTTTGCTTTGCTAAAATGGTGAACACTATTTTGGACACATATGAATTAAAGATGGCAAGGGATGGCTCAGATGTAAAAAGACTGATGGAGGGAAGGATAATCCACAAAACCGGTAAATCACTCATGAATAATCAAGAATTGAATATAATGTAACAACATGTGTTCATTTCTACTAATAAACAGTTATCATTATGCTCTCTTTACTCTTCATTTGGATCAACTTCTCTGCTATATTGTCACTGTTACTGGTACCTATTTGCTGTGATTCTTCCAGTTTTGACTCTATCTTGTGGTTCTAATCTTGTGTCTAGGTAAATTGCAAGTAAGCAAAAATGTTCCAGTCTTGTTTATTATAATTCTTGTCTTTATTCCAGTTGTTAAGTGAAGGGACTTCTTTTATTAATGCATTTGTCTGGATATGTGCTAATAGGAGCCCTAATACACACCTTGATTATGGTCAGTTGAGTCTAACATATTCAGTTTGGTTCATTCAATTTATTTTGTCCAATCTACACACATAAACAATGCCACACAGCTAATTATAGTAGTTTTCTACTCATCTTGTTGACCTGACATATAGTAGCAAATGGACCAGAATTTTCTATTTAGTCTGAAGCTATATGTATACAGCAACAGTACATTCTCATAAGAAGTGAAAATCGTAGTCATCTGGAGGTTTGGGTTCCATGATGCCAAAGAGAGCTGGACACTAGGGGCTAGAATCAACTAAGGACATGCATGCCCAGATTCATGTCTCCATTTTCTTCCCATTGCAATACACAGCCATTGTTCTGAGACCTACTTAACTAATAATATGTTATTGCCCTTCCAGGTGTCAATAATATTTTGTTACTGGTTGAGTATTGGAAAACTTTTCAAATAGTTTTGTGTTTTACTCAGTTCAAGCATACAGAACACATTTCTTCCACTTACTTTGCTAATAAGAGAGATTGGCTAGTGTGTTTTGAAGAAATCTGTTCATGTTTCTGCTGGGCTTTCTTCAGTCCTACCAGAACAAGATGTGGGGAATCTTTGCTGCATCGATCTCAAAGCAAAAGACCTTCCAAGTGTTGAGTGGGAAGGAAGGTGGGAGGAGAGAAGCATGCCTCATAGGGTTCATGTTTCTCTTGTTGGCTTGTTGGATCCTCTTAGAGAAGATTTTCTGGGATAAGAACAAAGCTTATTGGTTGTCCTTGCTGTGCCATGAGATTTTACCAGCTCCCTTCACTGCGGGCTTGTTTGTTTTCCCACACCAGTGTCTTTGCCTCGTGTTTCAGTTGAAATCCTTTCTACCCAGGACGAGAACTAAGAGAGAAAAAAAGAGCAAGTGTTTTTAATTTTCAGACATCAGATGAAACTAGAAATCTGCTCTAACTGGAAATTTGAAGAAATAAAGTGCGGATGTTGTTCAGTAGAGGTAATGGAAAACACAGCTTTGCTGATTTTCATAGAGAGGCTTTCTGGATAGCCTCACTGAGACCTGACTACTTAAGAGATTCATCTTTGAAACTTGAAGATTCGTAGTGTTCTGGGGTTTATATGATACCGAAGGAACAGTTTGTTAATCTAGGGGCCTCTGTCATTCAACTTTGAGTGCTGTAGACACAGATTTACATTATGAGAGCTCTGGCATGGCTTTCTAATGCTGAAGGAGCACTGGAGGAAGAGTATACTTTGAGCGTTTACAACTGACCCTTTTTCATTTTTAAATGAATTAATTCCCTTTATTTTGCTTCCATTTTGGAATAGTGTGTTTTTGCATACTTTAGAATGCAGGGTGACTCAGTGTTTAAGCCTGGGTGGCTCAGTGTTTAAGCCTGCCTTCGGCTCAGGTCATGATCCCAGAGACCTGGAATCGAGCCCCGCATCAGGCTGCCTGCTCGGCGGAAAGCCTGCTTCTCCCTCTCTCACTCTTCCTGCTTATGTTCCCTCTCTAGCTGTGTTTCTCTCTGTCAAATAAATAAATAAAATCTTTAACAAAACAAAACAAAAACAGAATGCAGAGTGATTTTAATAAATTTTGAAAAGAGTAAAGATCTAAATAGAAGTCACCTATATACTAACCAGCCATAGATAATCACTAAATATATTTTAGTATATTTTCTTATTGTCATTTGCTTAATATGTATGTAGGTATGTATATTAAGTAAAATGAAAAAAATTTCCACAATATAATGTTAACAAAACTCAAAATATAACACAATTTCTATTTGCAAACTGCATATATATATACACGCATATACAAAATGCATGTTTTACAAATTGAAATTATGTTGTATCTTGGGTTTTCATTAATATTATATAGTATATATGTATAGCATAGGTATAAAATACACACATATATGTTTATACACATACAGGCATGTATTTTACAAGGGAAAATCGTGTTGTATCTTATAGAACTTATTTAACATTATAATTTATTTAATTACCTAGGTGTTTTAAGAAGCATTCTTGTCCACATCTCTGTTTACTTCCTTAAAAATAATTCCTGAAAGAAGAAATACTCTGTTGGAGAGTAAAGCCACTTTCAAAGTTCTTGAGGGAGTGTTGCCAGATCTTTTGTATTTTCTTTTTTTTTCTTTTTTATTGTTACTTAAATTTTTTTTTTCCAGTGTTCCAAGATTCATTCCCCACTCCCCGCACCCAGTGCTCCACGCTTTAGGTGTCCCCAGTACCCACTACCAGGCTCTCCCATCCCTCCATCCCCCTCCCTCCAAGTCCCTCAGTTTGTTTCTGTGTCCAAAGTCTCTGTTGTTTCGTTTCTTTCCCTGGATTACCCTAGTTCCCCTTTACTTTCCTTCACCCACTGTCCTCCAGGTTTTCTTTAAAAATATTATTATGTTCTGGGGTGCCTGGGTGGCTCTGTCCTTAAGCATCTACCTTCTGGTCAGGTCATGATCCTGGGGTGCCCAGATGGAGCCCTGCATCGGGCTCCCTGCTCGGCAGCAAGCCTGCTTCTCCCTCTCTCACTCTCTCTGCTTGTGTTCCCTTTCTAACTGTTTCTCTCTGTCAATTAAATAAATAAAATCTTTAAAAAAATATTGTGTCGCAAAAAGTCTCTTTCAAGTCTCCAAGTAAAAATTATTGGCAATCCTATCTGGAAATCACTATTTTATTTGGCTCTGTTACCTCTGGTCCTTGTTCATGAACATATTCTTTTTGTTAATACAATGGATAGAATTTTTTTTTACTTTTTCTTTTGTTCTTGGGTTAGGCATAGTTTCTATTATACTATAGTCTTTCTTTCTTCCTTCTCCTTCCTTCTTTTTGCTTTGCTTGTACCCCTTTAGAGAAATCAGTGAATCCAATTTGATGTGTGTTCTCTACTCCTTTCTCTATGCTCACACACCCTATATACACACATACACCGATATCCAAGGGAATGGATACTATTTATCTTAAAATGTACAATAAGGCAATATACACTGTATATTTGTGTGTGTGTGTGTGTGTGTGTGTGTGTGTGTGTGTGTGTATTACTCTATATCTTGGTTTTCTCACTTTGAAATACATCTTGGAGACTCTGGGAAGGATAGATCTATTTTATTCTTTTCAATAGTATGAAGTATGAATTTGCTAAAATTTATTCAAATATTCTGCTATCAATAGACATTCTGTTGTGAAAAATGTTTTCAATGCATAAAAAAGTGCTGTCACTACAAATATTTGTAGATACATATTCTTAGCTATTGGTGGTTTTATTTTTATGGTTTAATTCCCAGAAATAGAATTGTTGGTTCAAAGGGTATGTGTATTTTAAATTTTAATGGGTTTTCCCGTATTATATTCTAAAAATATTACAGCAAATCACATTCCCACCCGCAGTGTTTAAGAAAATTATTTTCCTTAACTTTCCACTAGTGCTTTTATTTCTCTACTTCCTAATTTTTGCTAATCTGATGTGTAAGCATTATTAATTTAATTTTCATATTCTTGATTTCTTTTTTTTTAAAAGATTTTATTCATTTATTTGACAGAGAGAAAGAAACACAGCTAGAGAGGGGGAGTGAGAGAGGGAGAACCAGGCTTCCTGCCAAGCAGGGAGCCTGATGCAGGGCTCGATCCTGGGTCTCCAGGATCATGACGTGAGCTGAAGGCAGTCGCTTAACCAAGTGAGCCATCCAGGCACCCCAATATTCTTAATTTCTAATGAGGCTGACTTTATATTATCGCCGTTACTTTGGATTTTTTTTTATGTCAATTACCAATGTGTATACTTGGAGCATTTCCCTCAATATAGTTGTTTTTTTCTTATTAATATGCAAAAGCTTCTTGAATATTATAGATTTTTTAAGTCATATTAGTAGTCATATCTTTACCCACCAATAATTTTTATAGTTTTATGCCCCAAATTTTAAAAACAGTCTTATGATATCACATCTATCTCTCTTCCTTTGCAGAGTCTGTATTTCCCACGTTGGTTTAAAAGGTTGGTTCCCACCTGTTTTTTAAAATTTTCCTCTAATTTAAATTCTAATTTCTACTTTTTCTCTTTTTAGTGTATTAATATTTCTTTCCATCTGGAATTTGCTTTTCTACAGAGGTAGAGGGTCTGACTGTGTTTTCTTTTAGATGGAAAGCCAATTGTTTAAGCATCATATATTTGATAAACTTTTTTTTTCTTTAGTGGATTAAATTTCCATATATCCATATATATTAGTGTCTGTTTTTTAAATTCTTTTATCTAGTCCTCTGATCTATTTTTTTACTTGTAGGCCTGGACATATAGTTGTTGAGTATAATAGCTGTGGAGTGTATTTCAATCTGTGGCAAGCTGATGCCCCCCACTCATTCTTCTTTTTCATAGTTTTAGACTAGTTTTCAAAATTTAGACTTCCATATGAAAATTAAAGAAATTTGGGGCGCCTGGGTGGCTCAGTCGGTTAAGCGACTGCCTTTGCTCAGGTCATGATCCTGGAGACCCGGGATCGAGTCCCACATCGGGCTCCCTGCTCAGCCGGAAGCCTGCTTCTCCCTCTCTCAGTCCCCCTGCTTGTGTTCCCTCTCTCGCTGTGTTTCTATCTGTCAAATAAATAAATAAATAAAATCTTTAAAAAATTAAAAAAAGGAAAATTAAATAAATTTTATTAAAAAATAATCAAATAAGATCAAAGCATACTGGCTTTATGATTGTGATTGACTTAAATATATGCTCTGATTTTTAGTGGTTTGACCCTTTTGTGGTCTTTACGTTTGTTTAGACCTTGTGTTAGGTTCTTCCCTAGGATTAATCTTCATGTTGGTCTTGTATCTTTCTTGTCATGTTTCCTTCTGGAGTAAGGGTAATCCAGTAAGAGGAATAACACTGAAAGGAAATATGTCACGCCATTAACATTAGCTGGCCCTGGTGGTAGGATTATGAATGAATTATTTTTGCTTCTTCCACTTTTCTGTATTTTCCAACTTTTCCATATGGATCATGACTTATTTCTATAATGGTAGGAGGTTAATAAAGTTTACTTTTTTAAAAACAGTATTTATTTGAGAGAGAGAGAGTGCAAGTTCAAGTGTGGGAGGGAGGGGAGCAGAGGGAGAGGAAGAAGACTCCCTGCTGAGAAGGTAACTCCATGCAGGGCTCCATCCCAGGACCCTGGGATCATGACCTGAGCCAAAGGCAGATGTTTAACTGACTGAGTCACCCAGGCACCCCAATAAGGTTTACTTTTAAATGGAATGGGGATAATAATATCTTGGAAAATTATATATACGAGATTTTCACATGGAATTTCGCTTTTATCTCCCTGGATCAGTGATTCTTAGGAAGGAAAGGTGGTGGAACATAAGGAAAAGCTCTTGGTTAGTGTTATGTATGCAATTTAAGAAAACGCTTTCTTTATTTTAACCTAGCACTTAGTTGGTTTGTAGGAGCACTCTCAACATTTGATGAATGAATGGAGGTTAGAAAACATTAACAAAATATTATGACATTTTGTATTTTGAAAACAAATTTAAAAAGTCTATGGTTTTCTTAATGTGAAATAAAAACTGAAACTCAATAAAAATATCTCATTGGTTTGTGGGAATATACAAAAGATACATATTCTCTTCTATGAGTAATAAGAAGTCATGCTGAGAAAGCCAATTCTGTCCCAAGGGTTCTATCTGGGGAGGGAGCATTAGATTCATCTACTTACACAAAGGATGAGAAACACTGCATTGGATTATAATGAAGGGTTCCAACTTGTCATCTTAGTACCTAGCACAGAGAAGAGCACTTAGTAAGTACTCACAGTATTCATAAACTAATTTTAAAAATTGTGTTAGTTTTGCTGACCAGAGAATTGAGTATTACTAGGCTTCTCATTTTCTAAACATACATTAGATTTCTACATTTCTACTTATTACTGAAATATTATACTAGTGAGAAAAATTATACAAGGTCTGGGAGAAAAAATTCACATCTGTCTTTGCCAAGTAGCTGAATGTGGGTGTGATGGAGAGGTTTTACTACCTAAATGACTGAAAAACAGGTTATGGTGCCCCAAGGAAGTCCTTGTTGGTTGTTGATAATTAGTAGTGTTTGTTTGAATCGTGCTGTTTTTTTTGGGCCTTAAAAATATCTTCCAGTTAGTTCCAACTCCAGCAGGAGAAACAAGGATCTGAGGAGGGCAGAATGCTGCTGTTTTGCTGGAAGATTAAACATCATTCTGCCTCTTTTTGGATGACTGTCCTTTGAAGTTCTTCTCTTTATCATCTTATTATTTTGCTTCCTTCTTCTTTCTTATCTTATCCCTTCTTTCCTTCTCTCCATCTGTGGGGCTCACAGAAGTAGCCTGAATCAGTAAAGAGGGAGGGAAGAGAGAAAAGAACCCATCTTGCTGATTCTTCATTTCTTCCTCTGCCATCTTTCTTTCATCAAGCTTTGCCTTCATCTTCAACCCTAGATATAATCCAATTTATACTGCTGATGTATTCATTCTAAAGATATTAAGCTCCTACTATCTTAAGGTAGTGTTTTGGATGCTTGGTTACAGCAGTGAACAACACAAATATCTAGCCTTTATGGAACTTGTGTCTTGTGATGGAGGGGGACAGATAATAAACAGTAGGCTTAATGAGTAGGTATAGATATCTTGGGTGGCAGGCGCTCTGGCAAGGAGCAACAGCACAGCAGGAAAAGTTAGAGGTGTGGGTGTGAGGGAAGATTCAGTGGAATGCTTCAGGTAAGCCTCCCTGAGAAGGGAGCTTTGGTCAAAGACATGAACAAGATGAAGAAGTGAGACTCTGGATGTTTGGGGAAGGAATTTCCTGGCTGAGGGAAGAGCCAGTGCTCCTGGCTGAGGGAAGAGCCAGTGCTGTGCCCTGAGGTAGAAGCATTCCTCCTAGGAGGCAATATGCCTTGGAGCCCGGCAAGGGAGAGGTTAGGGGGGTCAGGGAAGAGGAGAAAGGTGATTGCTTTTTAATCCGGGAGTTCAAAAGGTAGTGCTTTGACTAAGTTTAAAACTTTCTCAAGTTTGTTTTCATGCAGTTTATAAAAGTCACTTTCAGATGAAAACTTGATTGGCAAGCAGACTGCTATGTGGTTAACTTTCCCTTAGAGCTCTACTTACATTTGGTTTGAAAACTTTTCTTCCTTTTTAACCCACCAATTAGAAAAGAATTAGAAGAGAGCCCTCCAAAATTAAAGCAGAATTGTCCCAAAGCTACTGAGATACAAATACATGAGAGTTGGAGACAATAGCACACTGGAGTGATCCATGAAATTCTAGAATGTGGAAACCTGCTGGA
>PITA01014401.1:0-53711 GCA_004023965.1 Spilogale gracilis
ATTTGTTTTCAATGGTTCAGCTCTGCGGGCTTCCTCCCCCACTCCCCTGTCTCTGGGGGCAAGCCTCCAGACCCTCCAATTTGTTTCTACCTTTTTGCCGATGTTCTTTGTCTCTCGTGGCGGTCCAGAAGTGGGAAATATCACATTTCAGGCTGATTTCATGGGTGTTCACGGTGGTCTTGTAGTGTTTTTTTTTTTTACTGGAATTCAGCTCTCTTCAGGGAACTCTCCGAAATGTGGTCACCTGGCCTTCCGCCATCTTGACTCCTCCTGTGGAGTCTCTTTTATAAGGACACTAATCTCACTCATGAGGGCTCTACCCCATGATCTAATCACCCACCATGGCTCCATCTTTTAATCCCATCATGCTAAGGGTTAGGTTTCAATGTATGAATTTTGGGGGAAACACACATTCAGACCATAACAACAGGGCATGAATGGAGGAACAGGAGGGAGATGGTGGTAAAAGCATTCAAGGTAGAGGGGACCACATGACACAGATACTGAGTTTAAGAAAATTTCAAGGATTTCACTATGGCTACCAGATAAACATTAGGGAGCTAAAGCAGGAACAGCAGTAGGGCCAGATCATGGAAGGTGACTATCATCCGATGTGATTTGGTGCCATAGACAGATGCTGGAGAATGGATGAGGAGGAAAGATGTCCAGTGGCCGCCAGGACAGGTGGGAAGCTTTTGCTATTATAGGGTGTGCTCAGTGAATCACTGCTGACACCATTAAGTGTTAAACAATGAGAGGTTTATTAGAGCTGGCCAGCAACCATTCGCTAGAGTCCAGGCTCTGCGAGGGCTCCGACCCTAGGGTGGTCTGGGTTTTTAAAGAGATGAAACCTGTCCTGGTGGGCATGTCTCCAAAGAAATGAAACAAACCCTGGTGGATATGTCTTCAAAGAAACAAAACATATCCTGTTGGGCATGTCTCCAAAGGAGCAGAACATATCCAGGTGGACATGTCTACATTCAACAGGAAAGTGACAGCAGTAAGCTTATTCTTTTACAGAAGCGGGAGTAGCTGGTTATGCATGATAGTGCAGTGTGGTGTTTATTTTTGCTTTGTAATCACCAGGGCCAGTTGGGTGTTTTCCAGCTCTGGGTTCTGGGAAATGTTTATATTGTTGGGCTCACCTTGGGTCAGATGTCCTAGTTAGCCTCACAACCGCCATTTTGGGTATCTGGTGACCATTTAACATTGCAATAACTAAGGAGAGAAATGAGAAAAGATATTGCCCTGAATCTGGGATTAATTTGAGAACATTCAGGAAGTGAAACTTACTGAGTTTGGTGACTTGTGGAGATTAGGACTGAGGAAGAGAAAGAGGGAAGGGTCAGGGATGCCACCTGGATTTCTAGGTGACTGGGCAGATGATGGTGCTAACAGGGCAAAGTGAAGACAAAATAAAAGCAGGACCTCCTGGAGGGAGATGGGGAAGGTAACTGCTTCTCTCCACTCCCAGAATTCCCAGGAATACTGTCTAGTGGGAAAGAGTGGGTCAGGACTATGGGTATATTTGCCTGTTTCTGGCCCTCCATCCCAAGACGGAAACAAATTTTTATTTTCACCACCGCCATTCAGGAAAAACTGGGCAATGAGCTGCAGGATTTGAGCGTAAGGCTGTAAAGCATGAAGGCAGTGAGAAACAGTGAGTGGCATTTGCCTGGGGACCTCCTGGGTGAGGACCAGGAAAGGAGATTGCTGTGAGAATCCTTGGGAGTGCACAGATGACACCAAAAGGGGGGACCCATGGGTTTGGAACTGGAAAAGGAGCAGAGAGAAGCCACAGGCCTCTGAGTGGGACTGGAGCATGCAGAAAAAGGACAATGAAGGAGCCCACAATATGGGGAATGGCTGGACTGGCCTGAGAATTTCCAGGGTCCTACAGAAGTAGGGTAAGATAGTGTACTGGGCCAGGGTGGGGGAACAAACTTATGACTCGAAACCCGAAACTACTCTGGAATTGAATATGATTCAGTTTTTATTTTACTTGGGCTGAACATTTCTCATGCTTGAAGTTTGTTTTGCCTCAGTGGCTCTTTTTTCTGTCCTGGGAGAATGGGATTAGAGGGCAGGAGCAGGAGGGGTAGTCCTGGGGTGTGGCCTGAGGAAGGGAAAATGTTCCTCTCTAGATCTCCAGCTGGCATTAATTTTCAAAAGAAGGCTGACTTTGGGGAGAGGCTGGACATTCTAGCTTGAAAACAATGTCTTTTTCCTCTTTCCTGTCAAACTTCAGGTCATATTTTGGGGATGGTTTTTTTTTCTTTGTAAGTTCTTTAATAATGATGGGCCATATCCCAGGGCCCTTATTTTTATTTGCTTAATTCATTTTGGAATACTAGTGTCCACAGCATGGGCCAATACTTTGAGAGCCTTGGTCCTCTCTTGTCTGGAAGACTTATAAAAATGAGTACGTGGACTTGGGGTGGGTGGGGCACTATTACTTAAGGGCTTTCTTTCTTTCTTTCTTTCTTTCTTTCTTTCTTTCTTTCTCTCTTTCTTTCTTTCTTTCTCTCTCTCTCTCTCTCTCTCTTTTCTTCCTTCTTTCCTTCCTTCCTTCCTTCCTTTCTTCCTTCCTTCCTTCTTTCTTTCTTTCAAGATTTTATTTATTTGTCAGAGAGAGAGAGAGAGAGAGAGAGAGAGAGAGAGAGAGAGAATGCACAAGCAGGGAGAGTGGCAGGCAGAGCAGGCAGAAGGAGAAGCAGGCTCCCTGATGGCAAGGAGCAGGTTGGGGGAACTTGATCTCAGGACCCTGGGATCATGACCTGAGCCAAAGGCAGCCGCTTAACCCACTGAGCCATTCACATGTCCCTGTTTTGTTCTTTCAGCAAGGTTGCATACTCTTTCAAATAGGGAAGAGCTGGGCTCTCTGAAGGACTTTTAATGTGAAAAAAATAAGGAAGCCAATTTTCTTTCCAAACTTTATTTCAAAAATTTTTTTATTATGAGGGTTTAATGAGTAAAGTTAGACTTTCCATTTCTCTCATGAAACCTCAAAAATTTACAGAATTAATAAATAGAAAACTAGGTTTAGTCTTTTTTACAGCCATGTCATGCACAATTAAGACACAATTTTCACAATTTTCAACTGCCACTGAATTCTCTGTAGGATTTCCCTAGGCATAACAGATAATCACACCTTTCTCTAAAGACTTAAACATAAATAGATCCATAAATAGTTCATATAAATATAGGTTTACCTGTTAAATAATGAAATTCTCAAGTCTGGAATCTTTTCTTAAAAAGTACAAAATAAAGCATATAATTCATTAAAATAGAATCTTCTGCCCCAAAGTTATCTCAGGGTCTATTAAATACATAAATAACTTAAAGCCCTTAGAAAAACACACTGAAAGCAAATTGGTTTCCCTCTGGGGAGAGGGAAAGATCCTTCAGATTCTATCTCTGCACAAAAATGTAAAAACAAAAAACTTCAGTTGGGTGAACTGGTTTAAGAACCCTAGCGACTTTGGTCAGAAATGGGGCTGGGTCTACTCCCCAGAAAGCCTAACTGCTCTGGGAGCTGGGGTTAGACCAGAAGCTCTTAAGCCACATGGCGCACAATGGGGGTGACGCAGGTGCAGCCCACGGCCACCAGCATCTTCTCCAGCCGGAAGGAGTGGGGGCAGTGCTGAGACTCCCTTCGCAGAACCAGGATCTCTTGCTGGATGGGCACCGAGTTCATGTGGTAGTTTATCTTCCCTTCAGCACTGACACAGCCCAAGTGGCGGCACTTGGCCTCCCAGATCACAGAGGGATATCTCTCAGAGTCCTCATTGCGGCTGCAAGGGAGATAAAAGCGAGAGAGAACGTGAATACTTTGTAAAACAGGAAGGAAAATAGACAGGAATAAACAAAGGGAAGGAAATTCACAGGGTGAGGAAGTATAGGCATTGCAAGTTCTCAAAGTGCTGTTAGAAAAAGTAGTTTGAGGGAAAGCTTAGATTTGTACGTGAAATGTTATAGAAGCCAATGACCAGTATTTCCCAATTTCTTTGAAGAATGAACCAAATAAGATAGACGAGACTGCAGAGGGGATTTAAGTTTGATACAAAGGACAATCTCTTAAGGTATATTTGATAGAGAAAGGCCAAGGGAATCATGTAAGAATACGATAGCCATTAATCTGACTTACTGAAGTCTGCCTTTGAAGCAGGGAAGGCATCAAAATTTTATCTGACAGCACAGTCATGGGATAGAGCCCAGAGCTGACATGAAGGGCTGGAAACAAAAGCTTAAGCCCCCGTATAACCTTCTCTTCCCTCTCTTCTCCAGCTGAGTGAATGACTTGCTTTGACTTCTGAATCGACTTATTTGAACTATTCTGAGTAATGGGAGGAGCAGAAACATCAGTCAGGCGGATCTATAGTCACCACATAACTGAGGTGGTTTCTTTTTTTTTTCCATAAAATCAAAGCACTATAAACTATTTTGTACTTAATCTTAATGGGGTCTAAATATTAGCTGTACTAAGAACACAGCAAATATAGTTCTGTTGGTGATACAGATCAAGCCTGTCTGACTCAAAAAGGGGTGGAAATATCCAACATGATATTTCTTTCACTGGGTTTCAAACTATATTATCCCCCTGCTAATATGACCCAAAAAAGAAAGGCACAAAAAGTCCAGTTAACTACTAGTGATTTTCAACAAGTCATCTCAATGGTAGGTCTAGTAAAGAGAACTCAAGCATTAGTCTCCAAGATAAATTTCTATTTTTTTAAATATAAATTTCCAATAGATTTGAGGTATCATAAATATTGGAATAAAGAATAATGTGAGTGGGTTTCTGGTGTCAGTGACAATGAGACCTAATGGATAGGCATTATGGGGAGAGGTGGTCCTGTGCTCTATCGAAGTAGTCTATAGAATAAAATTTGAAAATCTTTGTACAATAGCCCTTCCAGATTTGATGGATGATTCTGAGTAAAATCATCCTCAAGGTGACTTAACTGGCAGTCCTTTGCATAAAAGATAGAAAAATACAGAGATTTTTATCGGGAGCCATTACGTACTGCAGATTCCAAGGTGAAGTGGATCGGTTGAAGTAATCTGAGGGCCTTCTGGAGTTTGTATTCCGGTTAAGGATATTGAGATTGACCTTCACATGCTGAGGGAAGTTCTTATCCTCAGTATTTGGGCATCCTGGATTCTGTGGGAATGCTATTCCCACCTTCACAATAGCCATCAGGCTCAGCAGTAGTAGCAGCGCCTGGAACTGAATGGGAAAAAGGAGAGGTAGGACATTGGATTAGCATGTGGCTTTTGCTAACAAATTGTAAAGATTATTGTATTGCTAATCATGGAGAACATACTATTTCCAGGGCAATCTATAATAAATTTTCAGAACAGTTTGATGAAAAACTGGTTTTATGACCAAAATAATGTTAAGACTATGGAATTTTTTTTCCTTTTTTTAAAAAAGATTTTATTTATTTATTTGACAGAGAGAAACACAGCTAGAGAGGGAACACAAGCAGAGGGAGTGGGAGAGGGAGAATCAGGCTTCCCATCGAGCAGGGAGCCCTATGCGGGGCTTGATTCTGCGACTCCAGGATCATGACCTGAGCTGAAGGCAGTCGCTTAACCAACTGAGCCACCCAGGCGCCCCATGGACCATGGAATGTTTATTAGTCTTGAACAATCTTCTTTTGAATTAGGAGAGACACCTTTTTTTAATTGGTTGGCAATAATTTTAATAAAAATGGCAAGTCATCAATCTCTGTTCTAGCATTCTGTGAACCCTACGTGAAGTCAAATGTTCACCTTAGAAAAAAAAGCTGTAGAAAATGCATGTCATATGTAAGAAATGCTGGACAGACATTCAACCCCAAACTGTTCCCCCCATTGTATTTTCTTATGTTTATTTTTCAGTTTTTCTAAATTAATGCATACTGATTCTGTAATCAATTAAGTTAAATATTTCAAAAATATAAAGACCATGTAATCTAAACCATAATTACACATGTATCTATTAGAATAACTAGGTTTGGTGTATTAGACTATGGTATTATAGGGGTGTCTGTGTGGCTCAGTTGGCTAAGCGTCTGACTCTTGATTTCAGCTCAGGTCATGATCTCAGGGTCATAAGATTGAGCCCTGCTTCAGGCTCCCTGCTCAGTAGGAAGCCTGCTGGAGATTCTCTCCCTCTCCTCTTGCCCCATCCCACCCCCAAATAATAAATAATTCCATTTTATTGCAGAATAAAGAAAAATGCTCTGGAAGAATTACACTAAATCCCTTGTATTCATAAAAGCAGATTTTCATAAGCATTTTTCTCACTGCACAGCATCATGTGACACTTCCCATGTGGTTTAGCCTCAATCTAGCTGTCTTTCAGTTTTAATCTCATCTTTCAAACTGATGTGTATCAGTTCTTGAAAATGTTATAAAATGACAAATATCTACCAAAGCCTTAGGATTCTATCCTATGTGTGCAGCATTCTTGGATCTCCATAGTTAGAATCCAGAATTTCATGTCTACAGTCTAGAAATATTATCTGGTCCAAATCAACAAAAGCATTGCACATCAGTGCAGGACTCACCATGGATGAAGCTGTCACAGGAGCCATTGTAGTTTCTCCTAGCTGACTGGAGAGGGATCAGCCTGTGCCTGCTTCGAGATGGATAGAGTGTAGTGCTATGTTGGCCCTTTTTATAGGACTTTGCTCCTCTGTGGTCACTTACGTTGACGTATTGAAGCGGTTCAAAGGATGACACCATTTTAGTTAAACGTTCCATCCTCAAATGAGGTCAGAAAAGAACCTCCCCTTCATGACGGGGGAGTATCTAGGTAGTATCTACCTCTGGAGGAAAACGGAAAGGGCAGAAATTCATGTTTCCAAAGACTATGTCCTTTCTTCATTCTTCAAGGAACTATTACTTTTCAGAAGCTGACAAGCAAGGACGCTTTACTGATGAGCTGATATCATTTACTTATGGACGAATATGAAGATGTCTTAAGAGCTATGCTCTATTCTAATGGCTCATGGGGAAATGGAAGTTTGATAAAATGTTCAAGTCTTCTGGTGTCATGTAGCTTGATTTCCCATTGGGTAATTCCTTTCCTCACCAGATTCCCTAGACAGATGTGGAGTCCATTCTAAAAACTATTCAAGGTCTTGCCATATAAACAAACAATTGAAAAGTGAACAAAAATTTAATGATGGGGGCACCTGGGTGGCTTAGTTGGTTAAGTGACTGCCTTTGGCTCAGGTCATGATCCCGGAGACCTGGGATCGAGCCCCGCATTGGGCTCCCAGCTCGGCGGGAAGCCTGCTTCTCCCTCTCTCACTCCCCTTGCTTGTGTTCCCTCTCTCACTGTGTTTCTCTCTGTCAAATAAATAAATAAAATCTTTAAAAAATTAATGATGAATCTTGGAACACTGAAAAAATAAAATTATGTAAAAAGTTAAAAAAATTAATGATGAGAGGGTATATTATTTCATTGAATTAATACCTGCTTTGTTGAGTGTTTACTCTGCTTAAGAAACTAAGAACTAGGTTCAAGAGACATGAGCTTTCCTATTAAAGGCATGCCTAACACAGCATGTTACCAAGCAACTTGGTAACACTTGCCATTCTTCAGGAGTGAGATGGAAATGAGGGAGTGAAAGGATGTGGCCAGACAAAGGAAGGAATTGAGAACAAAGAGACTGGAACAAGCTGATGGAAGTTGAGAAAAGGAGGGCAATGGAGAGTAGAGTGATAAGAAGGGAAAGGAGGAAAGAGCGGGAATAATGGTTCTTTCCTTCCTTTTCTCTCTGCTCTGAATGAGATGAACTGGGATTTCAGGTCCCTGAGAATAACTCTCCTTCAAGAACACCGAGGACTAGCACAAAGATGGTAATGATAAGGGCTCAGGAGATACAGATATGGCTGGTCACATGTCATCCTCTCTCTACCCCCTCTCTCCAGTGAGGTGAATGATGGCTCCTAGGTCCTTTCACCTGATATATTATATACTGGATAACATAGGGGGGCTGTCTAGCAGTTCTAACACAAGATTTGGGGTGTATAAGATCTTGGGCTTGTTTGTCCTGCAGTATATTCCTCCTTGCCCTGCTCTATTCTGTGCCCCCAGAGGACTGCCCCTAAGGGCTTCTTTCACAGACTCCCCCATTAGCTGACTTCCAGCTAGGCTCAGCCAAAAAGAAATTGGAGGACAGAAGAGTGGGAATTTGGAGAAAAAGAGGAGGAAGATCAAAGGGTCTCCTTACTCTGTCTTCTGGAGCATGCTTTCTCTTTTTATCCCTCCAGGTTTGGGATGATAATAGCCTCTGATGTCAATCTCAATCACTCTGGTAACCTCTTCCTTGCCTTAAATTTTCTCTATTGCAAATGCCTGATGTCACTTCTCTTTTCTTGGCTAGACCCTAACTAATCAGCGAGGAAGGTCATGAACAGCTAATTTCAGTGGCAGTGGTAGATGTACTTGGTAGGTGAAACAGACACAGATGGAAGAGAAGGTAGAATACAGCATCTCCCAATTTCCCTAGTTCTGGTGTTGATACCACCATCTACCCTTGAAGACATGGAGTCACTATGAGCCTCCTGTTTCTCCCCCACATGTGATCAGGTAGCAATCTCAGAAGCTGCTATGTCTCTCACATATATCCCCTACTCCTAGAACTACTTCCATTCCTCTTACTTAGACTCTTATCCACTTGGACTATGAACAGCCATCTTCGCTCTTCCTAGTTGCTACCTTCTACCCATCTTCAACATTTCTGCAGTAATCCTTATAGCATGGGTCTAATTGTGCCTTATCTTAGTTTGCATATAGAACAAAATACAGAACCTTGAGCCTTTGAAAGAGTATTTAAGTTAATGTTTGAGATCTTCAAACTTTCTAGCTTACCTCCCACCATGTTTTATGACCTGGACTCATGGGTTCAGATTCTTTTCCTTCTAATGCCTACATGCATTTTGTTAAGGTACTATCTTTGAAATGACCTTTTCAACCTCAAAATGTTACTTGTCCTTCCAGAACCTGTTCAAATGTATCTTCTAGATCTGGTGGTCTCTCTTGATTTTCTTAGTTGGAATGAACAGCTCCCATAACACATAGCTTATACATACCTCTCTAATAACTTTTGCTTTATTTTTTACTGTGTTTTGTTTGGCTGGAAAAAGCATATTTAAGACATACTTATTTCCATTTTTAGATTTTGCTGTAATCATTCAAGGCCAGTGTGTTATTCATCTTTGTAACTTTCGTGGTACGTACTGTTGAGCTTTATACAAGAGTCTTCACAGATTTTTTTTGTGTGTGTGTTGCTGGTTTCTCTCTGGTTCACAAGCATTTGCACATGTTTCTAGTGCATTGCATGTCATTTGTTTACATATCTTATTTTTCTATTAGACTGTGAGCTATCTGGAGACAGGTCGTCATCTTATTTGTCTTTGTATCACCTAACATGGTATCTGGTAAACAGTAAGTGCTCAATATTTTGGCTGATTGACAGTATGAATGTTATTTGGTTAGCTCAGAATCTTGAATATTATTTTTGGGACCAACTGCATTCCAATAACCATTTTGAGCTAAATGCCTTGACTCTCCATCCTAATCCTTTTGTTATAAGACAAGGTTATGGCCAATTTTGGACCACCCCAGAGTGGAGAATTTCTTGCTTTTTGCTTTCTGGCAAGGATGAGGTGGAAGAGAATGTGCTTGCTGCCTTTTTTTTTTTATTGATGGCCAAGGTGTGTGGGGGAGCTGAGTCTAGCTGTTCTCCCTATTGCATGTCTTCTATACCAGTGAAATCCAACCTGTGTGCCAACTTTTGAAGTGCCAGCACTTAAAATAAGAATGGGGAAACATGGTGTGTTTTCACAGAAGTGTAAAAATGATTATTTTGAAATGGTGGTCAGAGCAGGGTGTGCTCAGCCTTGAGTAGGTCTGGTTTCTCTTCCTAAGCTGGAAGCCCATGTCTCCTAGAGGAATGGTCAGAATCACAAGGAGGTATGAAGAGTGGGGAGGCTCTCCTTCTGTATTTGTCTACAGAAGCAGCTGGCTCAGGTTTGAGTACCTGTTTAGATGGGGTGGGGGGGTGGGGAGGAGGGTTGGGAATGGTGGATTGAGAATTAGGATGCCTGGGACACTGGAGAAGAAGGCGCTCTTGTGTTCTATTGTGGGTCTGCCATTAAATACACATTTGGGTACCTCATATCCTTGAGGCTTAGTTTTGCTCATAATAGGATGAATTTTTGCATCAGGTAATCTTTGATTATTTATGAATTTTCAAAGAAAATAGTCAGAGAACAAATAGGAGCAGCAAATTAGGGATGATTATTTTCCTTTGCGATTTTCTCCAGGTTTCTCGCTCTTCTTTGAGGGCTTGGAAGACAGAAGTCTATAAGATATGGGGAACTACACATTGGGAGTTGGGACATGGATGAGGAGAAGATCAGCTGCTGGAGATCAGGAAATATTCCTGAGAGCCAAAATCCTGGGTGCATTTCGGGGTTTGATACTGGTGAATTGTCTGTGGGCTTCTTGACTTAAGGAAAGGATTTTGAAGGCTCCTTGACATTATTAAGACACAAAACTTTATTCCTTTCTACTTATAATAAAGAACAAGTCTGAGAGATAGAAGAAAAGTTTTTTCCTTTTGCATTCAAGAGAGAGAGTATTGTGGAGTCTTTTGTGTTGATGTAGTGGAAAATTAAGACTCATTAGTAAAATAAAATAAACAAATAGGCTAATTTTGGAAAAAATCTTGCTTGGGTGGTAAAGTTACCCTTGAAATACTGTTGTTTCCTTCCTTCCTTCCTTCCTTCCTTCCTTCCTTCCTTCCTTCCTTCCTTCCTTCCTTCCCTTTCTTTTTTTTAATCTTTTTTTAGACAACAGTCTGAGTATAAATAAATAAAGAATTTATTTATTTGACGCAGAGAGGCACAGCGAAAGAGGGAACACAGCAGGGGGAGTGGGAGAGGGAGAAGCAGGCTTTCTGCTGACTGGGAAGTCCAATGCAGTGCTCTGATCCCAGAGCTCTGGGATCATGACCTGAGCAGACGCTTAAAGACGCTTAAAGACTGAGCCACCCAGGCGGCCTCCTTCCATTCTTTCTTCTTTCTTTTTGAGAATAGTTGACACACATGTTACATTACTTTCAGGTGTATAACATAGTGATTGTACAAGTTTATATAAGTTTATACGTCATGCTATGCTCATCGCAATGAGATCATCTCTCGTGATACCGTATTTTAATGTCTATTCTATAGTCTTTTAAAATAAAAAATAGCAAAAGTCTGTCTCAGTATAGGAAGCAGCATTGTGCCATCATTAGTTATTAGTGTGTATTATCATTTAAAGGCAATGGCTATAAGAAGACATGCATGCCATTTTATTTACTGCCATGCAAATCAATAGCAAGACCCCTTTTCTCTTGTTTTGATCTAACGGAAGGAAATAGTAGTTGAGTTTTATTTATTTCTTTTAAAGATCTTATTTATTTATTTGACAAAGAGAGAGCAAGAGCGAGAGCGAGAGTGAGAGAGAGAGAGAGAGCACAAGCAGGGGGAGCAGCAGGCAGAGGGAGAGGGAAAAGCAGGCTCCCCGCTGAGCAGAGAGCCTGGTGCAGGGCTCAATCCCAGGACCCTGAGATTATGACCTGAGCCAAAGGTGGACATTTAACCAACCAAGCCACCCAGGTGCTCTTCCTCTTGAGTTTTAAATCTGGAGGCCAATACTTTGTAAATGGGCTATCATACAGCAAGCAACCCCATACACTTTAAATAAAGATATGCTATTAAGGGAGGAGAATATTTGTAGTAGTCGTCTGGAAGGCCTTGGAGAATTGCCAAAGTCAGGATTTAACTGAGACCCAGATTTAGATTCAATTTATCAGGGTCTAGATCATCTACCCCCAACTTCAAAATATGAATGGTGTTATGTACCAGAGACTCAGCTTTGAGGTTCAGACTGTTGTCTCATGAGAAGCAGGCCTTACTATATATGAAATTAATATGATTTATTAATAGGAAATACCAATCTTTTTTTTTTTTAAAGAAGAGGATATGACTTCTACCACTTTTTTTTTTTTAAATATTTTATGTATTTATTTGATAGAGAGAAACACAGCTAGAGAGGGAACACAAGCAGGGGGAGTAAGAGAGGGAGAAGCAGGCTTCCTGCCAAGCGGGAAGCCCGATGTGGGGCTCAATCCCAGGTCTCCGGGATCATGACCTGAGCCAAAGGCAGTCGCTTAACCAACTGAGCCACCCAGGCGGCCCAGGAAATATCAATCTTAATATAATCTTGGTAGTATCATTGTTCCTCTCCAGCATAACACTGTTAGGTATTGACAGTGGTCTGTGTTTCTGAGGACCATTCTGAACGATGGGTTGTTGGGTGGAAATATTGCAGGGATAGGGAGAGGCTTTCCTCTGGGATTCTTGGTGGAGGAATTTCTCCTCCCTTGATGACCTGATGGATTGAAGGAATGATTGACAATGAGGTTATCTGAACAGGGTGATTGTTAATTGGCTGGTGAGGGTGGAGAGATGAGAGGCAAAATCCTTTTCAACATGCAGATTTTGTTTTTTCACTGTTGGTAATTACAACTCTTGGTAAGTTTTCTTCCCTGATGAAGACCTGTATGAACAGCTCCTTTGGGTAACTTATTTTCTTCTGCTTTCGGTTTTTGAGGCTGCCCCTTTTGTCATCCAGACCAGACTTTTTATCTGATGAAATCAGATCATAAAACTGTTTTAACATCTTTAAAAATCTGTATCATCAAAAGAACAGTGAACAACCATTACATTATCCATGTGAGATATTTGATTCTGTTCCTGGTAATTTCCAAATAGTGCATAATGACGTAATCATTCATCTCATAAATGAGACTTGCTCCTTACACATCTTTTCCAGCCTCAAAGCGCTGAGATAGTGCCTGGAAGTTCTGTAAAAGACAAAGCCATTCAAGAAAGAAGATACCTCACATCACATCATCTTAAAACAACCACATTCTATCAGTGTTTCCCCAATCCCAACGTTAAAATCCACAATCAAACACATCATATAAGCGTGTCAGTTTCTCCTTTGAGTAATAACTGCTAACCTCATGGAAACCAAGCCTCTTCCTTAGGTGGGTTTCTCACTAGTCTTTTACTGAAACACTGATTTAAAGTGGGTCAGAAAACTTTCCATTTCTTTGGTGAACAAGTAAGTTTAGAATTACGTAACTATACATTAGGAGGCACAGCAAATTTGTTTTACGGTGGCCTTCCCTTTGGTAATGCTGACTTCATCTTATACCCTGAGAATCAAGGTCAGCAAATGACTGAAGTTTAACATCTGAATGGATGGCACTGAAAAGTAAGGTCTAAAATTAAACAAGCAACACAAATAGCACACTGAGGGTGGACTATCAAGATAGCACCTTTCTTTTCTTCTCAGGTACTTTGAAGCTAATGTGATTTAGAGACAACCACAGAATGTGGAAAGGAAAGATACAACGTATGAATTACTCCTTAGTGATACAATATAGAGCAGGATACGATGCCGTGACGGCTCCCTGACTTGGAAATACAGTAAAATCAATAGATGATAGTGCTGCATGCTTTATTCTAACATCCTCTGAAGAATTGGAGATAATTATAACAAAAATTCAGGTAATAAAGTAGAGAAAAAAATATATAAATCGAGCCCCGGGAACACCGGTTCAAACGTCAAGTTCCAGGAAAAGAAAACCCAAATTCACAGTCCATAAGTCCAAAAAAACCCCAATATAATTACTCTAGTTGAGGTTTGCGTTTGCCTCTGAGCTTCCTGGCAGCAAAATTAAAAAAGTGGTTATGCTCAGTTACATAGTTCTCATTATGAGAAAGGAAGAAGCTTGCTAATTTCTTAAAGGAGATGGAGTTTTTCCTATTGTTACATTTTTTAAAAAAGATTTTATTTATTTATTTGAGAGAGAGAGAGAGTTTAAGCAGTAGGGAGAAAGAAGAAGGCTCCGCACCAAGCAGGGACCTCGATGCGGGGCTTCATCCCAGGACCCAGGGATCATGACCTGAGCTGAAGGCAGACACATAACTGACTGAGCCACCCAGGGGCCCCTTATCATTACATTTTGAAGCTCAGTTTTCATCTGGGGCTTATACAGAGCCCTTGTTTAATAAATTGGTAAAGGACAAATTTTTTACATTAGACATTCCCATAATCAGATTTCAGCTCCACATTAGTAGCTGTGTGTCCTTGAGAAAATTATGTCACCTGCAACTCAGTTTCCATACCTACAAAATGGAGATAACAATAAAAGATGACTCATAAGCAGTGGCGAGGAGTGAATAAGATGATATTTTTTGGGTTTATATATGTGTATTAAGTGTTCACTGAATGTTGGTAAAATGTTAACTTCTATCAGAATGTCAGGGCATGAGAATCTGTCAGATTTTGTCAAACTTTTTTTGAGAAAAAAGCCATTGGTTCTAAGGGATACTAGTTGTCTGATTATTTGAAGGTCTACTCTCTGAAGAAGTACAGGAGTTTCTTCAGGGTTCCATAATGGTCTGCATGAATTAGTCATTCATTCCCACAGATATTTCTTGAGTACCTATTACATGCCAGGTACTGTGCTGAGCTCTAGGGATACAGCAGGGTAGGGGGGCGTGATATCCAGGGTAATGCAGACTCTATATTCATGCTCTGTTCTTCCTATGTTCTGTTCTTTTTGCTAATAATAAAGTAGCCTTCTTAGGTACTTAGATAACCTGGAAACCAGTACCCTGGATAGTAGATATGGGCATTTTGATTAGTACAAAGGAATAGTTCCTCTTACCCATTATTAATTTGTCCTTCTGGTTTATATATTGTTGTACTGGCAATAAAGGAATTTCAAGGTTTACATTTATTGTATTGAACTTAACTCAGAGCTACCATCCCATATATATTTATATATTTTCTTTCTATCTATCCATCCATCTATCATCATATACCTTTCTACACATGTACACACACACACAGTTTTTTTTTTTCTGACCATGAAGATAATATACGCTCATTTGTTATACAAAATAGTGGGGTGGAGGAAGGAAGAAAAGCAAAGACGGAAAAAAAAATTAATCCATAACCCTAATTCTTAGAAACCAACTTTTGGAGTATACTGTTTCTATAATTTTACAAAATTGTGACCATTTAAAGTACACTGTTCAGTTATTAAAGATACACTTAAGAAACTATAAATATGTAATGAAATTGGGCCATACAGTTTTGTAACCTGTTTTCTCACTTCCCAGTGTATTCTAAACATTTGTCCTTGTTAGCTTCTTTTTGTTTGTACGTGTGTTTGAAACAGATTGGCCACCTCACAACCTGAGAAATGAGGGAAGAGCAGACCATTTAACCAATTGTTGATGGTTGAATATTTTAGCAGCTTCTAAGTTTTAATTATGTCTTTGACTTCTCTATGTCATCCCCCCATAGCAGAGACAACCTGGGTGGGTGATCAGTAGAATTCCCGTGGAGTTCTATACTTCCAAAGTTACTGAATTTGGTTGATGAGCAATGTTATCAAGATGTAAAAGCAAAGAAAGAGAAAGGGTTACATTGCTTGGTTGTGAAAGTAGGGTGACCTTTGTGTATTCCTAATGCTGGCAAGTTACAATTGTTTTTGATGATGGCTTGACTCAGAAGAAAGCAAACCCAAGTCAAGAGTTAAAAAAGAGGGGCACCGGGTGGCTCAGTCATTAAGCATCAGCCTTTGGCTCAGGTCATGAGCCAGGGTCCTGGGATAGAGCCCTGCTTCGGGCTCCCTGCTCTGCAGAAAGCCTGCTTCTCTGTCTCCCACTCCTCCTGCTTGTGTTCTCTCTCTCTCTCTCTATCTTTCTCTCTCTCTCTGTGTCATATAAGTGAATAGAATCTTTAAAAGAAATCCTAGGTAATATTATTACAAAGGCAATAGCCATTAAGGACATCAACAAAAATGGTGACAACAGAAAGGCCTATGAGTATGAAAAACAGTGACCTAACATATGGTAGGTGTCAAATGAATGTCTATGATATACATTTTGTAACATCATGGAGCAAGACTTGTTTGGTATTTATTCATTTATTTTATTTAATTTTGACAACAATCTAGAGGATATTATTATCCAAATTTACAGAAAAAAGAACTAAGTTTTGGTGAGTCTCAGCAAAGAGTTCAGAAGTCACCTAGTCTGCATGTGGTGGGCCTGGGATGGGTCACAGATAGGGCTGATTCTCAAGGCTGTGGTCTCTTCACTGTGACAAACTGAAAACACTGCTGGTGGAACATCTTTTTTTTTTTTGCAATTTTATTTTTTAAAAATTTTAATTCCAGTATAATTAACATACAGTGTTGTAGTAGTGTCAGATGTACAATATAGTGATTCGCCAATTCTATATCACTCCGTGTCCATTGAGGTAAGTAGATTCTTAATCCCTTTAACTTATTTCATTCATCGCCCACCCACCTCCTCTCTGGTAACAACCAGTTCTGTATAATTAAGAGTCTGGTTTTTTTGCTTGTCTCTTTTTATTTTCCTTTGTTCATTTGTTTTGTTTCTTGAATTCCTCATATAAGTGAAATCATATGGTATTTGTCTCTCTCCAAATTATTTCACTTAGCATTATACTGTCTAGATCCACCCATGTTGTTTTAAATGGCAGGATTTCATTCCCTTTGATGGCCAAATAATATTCCATTGCATGGGTGTGTGCGTGTGCGTGTGTGTGTGTGTGTACCACATCTTCTTTCTCCATTCATCTAGCATCAGATACTTGATTGTTTCCATATCTTGGCTATTGTAAATAATGCTGCAATAAACATAGGGTACCTATATCCCTTCAAATGAGTGTTTCCATATGCTTTGGGTAAATACCCTGTAATGGAGTTAATGAATCATAGGGTAATCCTATTTTTCAGTTTTTGAGGAACCCCCTATGTTTTCCAGAGTGACTGCACAAGTTTGCATTCCCACCAAATGTGTGTATGAGGATTCCTTTTCCCTCACATCCTCACCGACAACATTACAAAAACTTATTCTGCAACAGATTTTCATACTTTCTAAAAGTTACTTTCTGTTATTCTTGAAGTTTAAAAATTTTGAAGTTTTAAACATTATCAAATTATCTTTTGTTCATCTATTTGCAGGTATACCCTCTTCTCTTTACCCTTGTCTAGTATCTCGTTTTATGACAACCCTTCTCTGTCTAGTGCTGTGGCCATGTCTAGATTAAGGTATCTTTAACAGATAGATTCCCCTCAAGGGGCAGAGTTCCATAAAAATAAACAAGGGAGGAGCAGAGAGAGGTGTTCATATTTCTATCTTTTACTGAGGGTGCAGGTAAGAGAATCAGTGCTTAATTTTCTGGCTTAATTTCTGATTAGAAGATCAGTAACTTTGCTTTTCTTTTTTTCCTGAAAATAGGGGCATTGGAAGAAGTAGAACTTAAACATGAGAACCACATTATATGTTGAGTATGAATCAGACTGTTTTTCTGTTTGATCTGAAGAACTAGAACATTACAAACATACATTTAAACTATGGCGACAAACATTGTAGGGTTTAAAACATTAGACCAGTATTGAGTTAAGCCTCATGAACCTGATGCCGAATGTAAGATAACAGTAGGTGAAGAGCAATTAATTTTGAAAAATGTCTGATGTACATATTATTAAAAATGTTTGGTCAACATTCAATCATATTTATATACCATTATTCATTTATTTAATCTGCTACTAATACACTTTAAATTCATTTCAAATTATTCACTATTAATACAGTGATAAATTTCTTATGTTACATCTTTGCTCAGCTACTTTTATTATAGGATGTATAAAGGTTTTTGCATTATTGTCTATTGTCTATATTAAGAAAATTTGCAGATTGTGTAGTTCCTTTCTTTACAATACAAACGCAATTGAGCTAGCTTAAGCAAAAGCATAAAACAATTCCTGCCTCACGTTGAGGTCTTTCATCCATTTTGAGTTTGCCTTTGTGTGTGGTGTAAGAGAGTAGTCTAGTTTCATTCTTCTATACATGGCTGTCCAATTTTCCCAGCACCATTTATTGAAGAGACTGTCTTTTTTCCACTGGATATTTTTTTCTGCTTTGTCAAAGATGATTTGACCATAGATTTGTGGGTCCATATCTGGGCTCTCCACTCTATTCCATTGGTCTATTTCTCTGTTTTTTTGCCAGTACCATGCTGTCTTGGTAATCACCACTTTGTAATAAAGCCTGAAGTCAGGTACAAGATGCCCCCAGCTTTGCTTTTCTTCTTTAGCAATTCCTTAGCAATTCGGGGTCTTTTTTGGTTCCATACAAATTTTAGGATTGTTTGTTCCAATGCTTTGAAGGATGTTGGTGGAATTTTGATCGGAATGGCATTGAAAGTATAGATTGCTCTGGGCAGTATAGACATTTTGACAATGTTTATTCTTCTGATCCATGAGCATGGAATGGTCTCCCATCTTTTTGTGTCTTCTTCAATTTCTTTTATGAGTGTTCTGTAGTTCCTCGAGTACAGATCCTTGACTTCTTTGGTTAGGTTAATTCCTAAGTATCTTATGGTTTTTGGTGCTATACTAAACAGAATCGATTCTCTGATTTCCCTTTCTATTTTTTCATTGTTAGTGTATAAGAATGCAACTGATTTCTCTGCATTGATTCTGTATCCTGCCACATTACCAAATTTTGTATGAATTCTAGTAGTTTGGGGGTGGAGTCTTTTGGGTTTTCCACATAGACCTCAATGTATAGGCAGGAATCCATCAAAATCCTGGAAGAGAACATAGGCAGTAACCTCTTTGACATCGGCCACAGCAACTTCTTTCAAGACACATCTCCAAAGGCAAAGGAGACAGAAGCGAAAATGAACTTCTGGGACTTCATCAAAATAAAAAGCTTCTGTACAGCAAAGGAAACAATCAACAAAACAAAGAGGCAACCCACAGAATGGGAGAAGATATTTGCAAATGACACTACAGACAAAGGGCTGGTATCCAAGATCTATAAAGAACTACTCAAACTCAACACCCAAAAAGCAGATGAACACATCAAAAAATGGGCAAGAGACACGAAGAGGCACTTCTCCATAGAAGATATACAAATGGCTAACAGACACATGAAATGTTCAGCGTCACTAGCTATCAGGGAAATTCAAATCAAAACCACACTGAGATACCACCTTACACCAGTCAGAATGGCCAAAATTAACAAGTCAGGAAACAACAATTGTTGGAGAGGCTTCAGAGAAAGGGGAACTCTCTTATATACTGTTGGTGGGAATGCAAGCTCGTGCAGCCGCTTTGGAAAACAGTGTGGAGATTCCTTAAAAAATTAAAAATAGAGCTACCCTATGACCCTGCAATTGCACTGCTGGGCATTTACCCCAAAGATACAGATGTAGTGAAAAGAAGGGCCATACGTACCCCAATGTTCATTGCAGCAATGGCCACAATCGCCAAACTGTGGAAAGAGCCAAGGTGCCTGTCAACAGATGAATGGATAAAGAAGATGTGGTACATATATACAATGGAATACTATGCCTCTATCAGAAAGGATGAATATCCAACTTTTGTAGCAACATGGACTGGACTGGAAGAGATTATGCTGAGTGAAATAAGCCAAGAAGAGAAAGTCAAGTATCACATGGTTTCAGTTACTTGTGGTGCATGACGGGTAACCTGGAGGACAGTGGGAGAAGGAAAGTAAATGGGAAGTAGAGTAATTCAGGGAGAGAAATGAAACAAGAGAGACTTTGGACACAGAAACAAACTGAGGGACTTGGAGGGAGGGGGTTGGGGGGATGGGAGAGCCTGGTGGTGGGTACTGAGGGCACCTGTTGCATAGAGCACTGGGTGTGAGGAATGGGGAATGAATCTTGAAACACTGGAAAAAAATTAACAATAAAAATAAATTTAAAAAAAGCATGAAACAATTGTAAGGATATAAAAATGGCTTGAGGAAATCAATGGCAGAAATTGTAGCAGGCACTTAGGAGAGTACTGGCAGAAGAGCTAAAAATCAAACAGGAGTCGAGCAATTCTCCCTAAATGATGTCATCACTGTCTCTATGGATACCTTTTCTCTGCACTTCCAGCTCTCCAAGTTCACAGTTTATCAGGTCCACTGATAGGTATTTCTCCGATGCCAGCCAGAGTCTTAGGAGAGTCCGATTGGCTTATTTTGAATCATGGGTCCAATCAGCTATGTTGTGCAGTATCACGTGGTACAACCAGTGCTTTTGGGAGTCCAGGCCTGTAGTCCAGTTTGCTCTGTTCTTAAATAAAAAGGCTATGGGTTGGGAAAATATTCTAAATGGTGTGTGTACTCTAATTTCCTCCTAGGACAGAGGAAAAACATGTAGGTGACAAAGTAGTTTCATCCATACCATCAAATCTTGGCAGAGAGGCCCCTAGTTCTTTCAGCTTTATTATTCCTCCTCAACCTGAACAATAATGATTGTTTTTATTTTGTTGATGACATCACATTTTTATTATTTTTTCAAATTTTTATTTGAATATACAGTGTAATATTAGTTTCAAGGGTATGATATAGTGATTCAATATTTTGTAAGACAGCCTATGTTCATCACACAGGTGCACTCCTTACTTAATCCCCCTCACCTGTTAGACCCATTCCCCCAGCTACCTCCCCTCTGGTAACCATCAATTTGTTATCTAGAGTTAAGAGCTTATTTTTTAGTTTTCCCTTCTCTCTCTCTTTTTTCCTCTTTCCTTGTTCATTTTGTTTCTTAAATTCTGCATATGCATGGGATCATATGGTATTTGTCTTTCTCTGATTTATTTCACTTAGCATAATACCCTTTAGCTCCATTCACCTTGTTTCATTCTTTTTAATGACTGAGTAATATTCCATTGTATATATGTATACCATATATATCTATATCTGTATCTATATACCACATCCTCTTTATCCATTCATCACTCAAGCGATACTTGGGCTGTTTCCATAATTTGACTATTGTAGATAATGCCACTTCAAGTTGATGGCATTATATTTTAAGTAAATATGTATATGCTTTATATATGTATATATGTATTATATAATTTAAATGTATACATGTGCATATCCACATATATATCTATATTTTATATATAAAATATTTTGGGTCTAATTTCATGAGACTTAAACTTATTAAGTTGCAGCTCTCAGCATTGTACAAAACATATCTGGTAGATGTTTAATACATGCGTGTTTATTTTCTTCTCAAGATCATCTCCCTGACTGAAAAGGTTAGATGCAGACCTATTATCTGTCACTTTTAAAAGTAATTATATGTTTTATATGTCTCTGTAGATTTTGCTGAATCTTTGTGGTTTTTAAAGTTTTTTTTATAAGACCTGTTGCATTAAATATGGAGACCAAATGTGGTGAGCTTAATACCTGAAAGTGAGACAGAAGGGAACCAGGGTTGTATCTGGGCTCAACAGAGCAGCTGCTAAATGTGATGAGTAAACAGCCATCAAGGAAGTGGTTGACAGACCATGTGACCGAAGTGAAGAACTCATTTATTTGCCTTTGTGCTTCTTGCCAGAAGAGACACTTTGGCAGGGTGCCAGGTGTATGCATAGGAAGACTCTAGAAATGCTGTTGCTTTGGGGAGCTGGGATCTCAGCACAAATATATTGCCCACTGGTTGTCCTAATTCATCAAATGCCTCTATCCATCCACCTGTCCCATCTATTCTCTATTAAACATTTATTGTGCTTTTGTTATACAAAAAGCAGAAAGAATTAGTTTTAGAAGGAGCAGTAGTTGAGACACACTCAGAGTTCACAAATACATAGGAAAGCTTTGAGTTAGACACATCTGTGACCTTAGTCAAGTTACTTAATATTCTTCAAACCCCAAGTTCCTCATCTTTAAAATGGCAGTAATGATAATACTTACATCACAAAATCATTGTAAGGATTAGAAGACATATTGCATATAATGTTTTTTTGCACAGCACCATAAATATCATGTATTATTATTTTCAACCATCACAATCATATTCATAAACAACCACAATGAATTCTTATAGGGGCTCAAACTTTTATGCATTGTGAAATACATAGAAAGAAGATAAGTTCTGCTTACCACAAGTTTCATTCTAAGGAAATTGTTTCATGTAGGATATGTCCATAAGATAACAAGACACCTGAAGGAAGAAAAGATTATCAGAATGTTTTGCCTATGTGTTGCCAAATATAACTTTATTTCAACTACTGTATCCAGATGGGTTAATTTTTTCATTTTGCATCTGAAGAGATGGGCAGCATATAAACATGGCCTTAGACGCAGACTTACAAATGGAAAATGGAAACAATCCAGAAAGCTTATCCTATCAATAGGTGTTCTTGAAAACTTGCCTAAGTATCTATGTTTTATCTAGACACATTCAAGGAGAGAGAGAGAGAGAGAAGGAGAGAAAGAGAGATATGTTATAACTGCCTTTGAAATTTATCCTTTTTTTAAGGATTTCTATTTATTTACTTGATAGAGAAAGAGAGATAGCAAGAGAGGGAACACAAGCAGAGGGAGTGGGAGAGGGAGAAGCAGGTTTCCTGCTGAGCAGGGAGCCCTACACTGTGCTGGATCCCAGGACCCTGGGATCATGACCTGAGCTGAAGGCAAACACTTAACCAACTGAGCCACCCAGGTGCCCCTACTCTTATTTCTAACCAAACTCCCCACATTCATAAATTCTATTAGTTCATTTTATCTTTAAGGAATATCTTCCAAGTTAATGAGGCCAACAATTCTTCATTGTCTTTGACTTTTCATTGCCTTTTTCTCTTGCCTGCTACCTCTCTTCTGAGCCTTGTCACCAATTACAGTTTGTTGCTGAGTTCTGTTTTTCTCTGGTGTCCTTCTGCCATGTAGTGGGAGAAGTTCTTTTCACATGGACCCCCAGTCCTCCATGCTGTTCCAACAGTCTTTGTCCTCTACTGTGGACTTCCCTATTTCTGGACCCTCCTCCTTGCAGCCCATCTTGCTCACCAAAACCACATCCATTTTCCTTAACCATTGCTCTAATCAAAACTTTCCCTATGTGACATTATTATAGGATAGATGAAGTCTGGATTTCTCTGTCCTACATCAAGATCCTCCACGTGAGAGACTGCCCTTGTCTAGCTCTGTCTTTTATAATTTCCAGTACTGCTTCCCCAATAGTTTTCTGTCTTGCAAACATAGAGATCCCATTCTTTCAGCAAGTCTTTGTTCCTGTAAATCATTTCTGAAGAAACTAGACAACTTCTCACTTCTTGACTATCATATAGCTAAATGGTTTAAAAATGGTACAGTAATGAATGTATAAACTTTTGCTAGCACTTCATTGCAGAAGAGAAGAGTTGAGAGGGAAATGGATGACATAGGATTTAAGGATGATAGTCATCATTGTTTACACATGACCTGAGAACTGTGTGTCTTTCTCAGATTAGGATCTGGTAAAGGTGGGTGGTTCTGAGTTGGGTCTTAACTTAGAGTCCATGGATTTCTAGAAAGTCTATGGGTGGGATTCAAGACACCTGTGAACTTACAAAACTACGAGATTCATGGTTATGTGCATGTGTTTTCAGGGGGAGGATCCATCACTTTCATTAAGAGAAATAGGATGTTCAACAAGAAGCTTTGGTTAGGGGATTGACTGGCCAAAGGAAGGTAGGATGAAGTTGGGACTGAGTCCTACCCAGATGAAACTTATCTCTTGTACCACACTATGATGATGAGGTCTTTGTTTGGATACTGTGGAGACTGTCAAGGTGCAGAAACCCAGTATCACTAAAGGCTGAACCAGTCATTAGCAGTATCAGAGTGCTCAAGATTTAAGCTCAGATTGGAAAAAGGCTTTACTCAGTTACAAAAGTTAGAGATTAGGCAACCACAGTCTGGGCTGTTTCAGAGCACTGAATTTGGAGATAGGAGGGAAATTCCGGTTGGAGGAAGCAAGGGCTTCATAGAACATGCTCAAAAGATTCTGGAATGTGCTGAGGTCCTTTTTAATAGGGCCACCCAGAATGGTTTCAGGTGGGAGTATCCTTGTAGGTGGAAGGAAGAACAGTGACTTCTGTAGGTAGAACATTCTGTCGATTAAGAGATTTGTGACTCAAGTTTAGCTATCTAAGTTTCCTGTTATCTTCTATGGTCCACATTTTTTGGGGGGCTTTGTTGTGTTTATTGTAATTTCTCTTTGTAGTGTTTGGTAAAGACGTTTTGAAGATGTGAATCTAAGTTGGGTCAAAGGACAGGAAACTTAGGAAGGTGATCGGGTTTGGGGGGTGGATGAGAGGTTCTCTCATAGCCTGGCAATGGGAAACAAGTGGTGCTGTTAGGAGGAAAGCCCTCTTCCTGCAGCTCCCCTCCATGTCTGTCCTTCACTTACAGCTCTCCTGCCCCCAGATACCCACCTGCAGCCCAACTGTCCTTCTATCATATTCAAATCCTTGAGGCTCTAACTCCTCATTCTGCCTCTGACAAATCTCTGGCTCTCTCTTCCTAGAGCAATGATCCTCCACCATAAAAAAGATTAGGGAACTTTTACAAAATAAACTCTCACGGCATAGTCCAATAAAGGACATGTATTGTGTGTATCCCTTGTTAAAAAAATTATTTGACATTTATTTGTGGGTAGTTTATTTTCCCCTGTAGTACATTAAGTTCTTATAAAGTTGTTGGAGTCAAACACCTGGGTCAAATCCTGGCTCTTCTACTGTCTATGCTATTTGATGTAAAGTATGCAAGCTTCCTAAACCATGGTTCTTCACCTATATTTATAATTGATTAAGTGCTAATAGATGGTAGTATGACAACCTCATTACAGGCATTTAAAAATACTAGATACTGGGGTGCCTGGGTAGTTCAGTCAGTTAAGCATCTGCCTTTGGCTTTGGGGTCCTGGGATCAAGCCCGGCATCTGGCTCCCTGCTCAGTGAGGAGTCTGCTTCTCCCTCTGTCCCTCCCACCTACTCGTGCTCTCACTCTCTCTCTCTCTCTCTCAAGTGAATACAAATAAAAAAAACTTTTAAAATACCATATACTAAGAAGAACTGAGTTGGTAGTATTTAGACATAGGAAGAATATACTTAAGGGATGCCTGGGTGGCTCAGTTGGTTAAGCATCTGCCTTTGGCTCAGGTTATGATCCCAGGGTCCTGGGATCAAGTCCCAAATACCTCCCCTTGCTTATGTCCACCTTCTCCATCAATAAATAAAATCTTAAAAAAAAGGAATATACTTAAAATAATATACCTGAAACAATATATTCTAAGTTCTCCATCTACCAAATATCATAAAAAAGTAAGGTCATTTTTTCCTTGAAAAGAGATAGTTCAGAAGTAAATGAATCCAAATGAACTAAGTGAAATTCTTTGTTAGAGATATAAGGTATAAGAGGAGAATGGCTAACAGGCTTTATGCAATCAAGTCTAAATAAAGGCAAGGAGAAGTATGTGAAGTTTCTTTGTCGAGAGGCAATTATTATTATTAAAATTATTAAGGGAAGAAGGATCCATGGTTTATATCCTCTAGCAGGAAGATCAGATGTTGTCGAGCCAACAAAATAGGTTAATACTATAGTTTAAACAACCAGATTACAACAGTAGTCAATCTTTGAAGGTTAGTGAAATGGGCTGGGTCAGTTAAGATGATTTTATGACCTATTTTCTAAGGAACTAAAGTTTCAAGTTTACTTACAGAAACTATGCAAATGAAAGAGATCATAGCCCAATAATGACAAACTGACAGAATGAGCAAGGTAAAAAGATTGTAATTTCCCTACAAAAAGATTTTCCTACAGAAGTTAAAAATTTGACAATTCAATCCCTCTGTGAAATAAAAATGATGAAAAGTTAGCAGATGGTTTAGAAGCTTTCAAGACTTGTGAATATAAGAAAAAACAGCATGTAATTGGAAAGATAAATTGAATAATAAGAATCTAATGATTCTGAATTTATGTTTCCAACAAAATAACAATTCAAAAGGCCACTTGGAAAACACATCAAAGATAAATGCTGGAAATATAAGGAGGAATGAAATTTAACTGAAATTAACTTTTCCCTATTAGAACAATAAAGATTTTATGATTGATCTCTAATAGAAATTAAAATGTTTTTTATTTAATATCAATTAATACACATGGAAAGGGAAAACGGTCAGAAGATACAATATTTGGTCCAAATGTTTAAGAATCTTTTATAAAAATGGATGCAATTGCGTGCTTTGTTCTTCAGATGCCTTTGATGTAAGATTTTGCAGAGTACCAGCATTTTTAGCACAACCCCGGAAAAAACAATCCTCTTTCTTGCCTGTAACACATTAGGAAGCCGGGGGTACTCCTGTCTGTTCTTCAGGCAACTGGGCCAAGGACTGCTAGGCTCCAGGGGCTGAGCTTACCCCTGGCATTCATGATCATCAGAACACACGCTTCCATAATAAAAAGAATTTTCTGAGATTCGAGGACCCTCTTGGAAAGCCACACCCATCTTTGTTACTCTCATGTAGCAGCTGATGAGTGGAAATTGTTGCAGACATGCTTGATTAGATACACGGATCTTAGGTGGGATGCTGTAAGAAGGACCCTGAAGTGGGGTGGGGATGGAGAAAAACCAAGACCTGTGGGTTTTCTTTTGTGAGATTCACTCCACATTTGGGTGAGTTGTAAGGATCAGAGTTGAGATTGAAAATCCGTGTGAGTGAGTGAAACCTTCTTGTTGTCCACAGGGAAGGAGTCAAAGTGTGTAGAGCTCCAGACACCACAGCCGGAGCTGCATTTGCATTTAGGGAGACTGAAGGCATGTCTTTGAAACTTGGTCTGGTCCTCCTGTTTCTGCCACCAGGCAGTCCCAGTAGCGCTTGGAAGACCACTGTCAGAGGTAAATTTCTTTGCCTACAGGCTTGGTTCCTTCTCTGAAACTCTTCTTTATTAAAACTAAACACATGGTGGTAAGCACTACTTTCAAAGTCTTTCCTGATAGTCCAGGGGCACCCAGGAAGCCAGAAGAGGAAGTCTGGAAGTAAAGGTAGAATGAGGAAGAGTGCAGAGACAATATTGAAAGGGAAAAGGGTAAATTTTCCGTTCTTTGTATTTCTAAATCCTGGAGTTGCAGGCTTGAATTAGGCGCTGCATGACCTGTAGCTACTCTTTCAAATTTGGCTCCGATTGCAATCCTGAAAATCTCCAGTCACATGCCCATACCTATTGTTACCAGCTTGGAAGAACATTACGGTAAAAAATACTTCCATGAGCATTTTGAAAAACAGGAACCGGAAGAAGAATATTCATGTGAACAAAATTTCACCAAGCATCCCATCAGCTCATAAAAGCATCATGGCATTCACATCTGTGTCTATCGTCATATGTGTCTGAAATTAGCCTGGACATAAAATTTCATCTCTGACATTTAAAAACATTTAAAATTGTATGATAACTATTTCCCCATATGATTAAAAATCTTTGTGTATATTTTTAATGGGTGCCTGAAATTTCTTTTTGTGGATATACCATAATTTGTTTAATGTTTCCATATTACTGGATAATTAGATTATTTCTAGTATTCTGTATAATAGCAGGATCAACATCTCTGAATATAAATCTTTGTCTCCACTTTAGATTTTTTTTTAGGACTCTAAAAGTGAAATTGAGGTATGAACATTTTTGGAAATCATGTTATATATTGTCAAGTTACTTTCTGAAAAACTGGTTCCAAGTTCTATTGATACTAGCAAGGAGAGTACACATTATTTAATTTATTGAATGAAATGAATGAATTGCATTGAATCCTTGCTAACACTGTTATCATAAGCAATCCACACTAAAAGAAAAAGAGCACTGACATTAATATCGATACATATCTGGCTAACTGATACAGAAAGAAATGCATTTAGCTGTTAGGATTTACATTTCCTTGAAGATGGGTATACGTGGAAACTTTTTCTCATATTTATTTTTGCTCTTCTGTGCATTATCAGCTGCTTTTCTGGATGCAGAAATTTGTGGAAGGAATTGTTCTATGCTGACACCTTGTGCTGTTTGGAGGCAGGATCACATTTGTAATTTGTACATGGCAGACTGACTCAGGCCCTAGAGAAAATCTTCCTCTATCTGCTGTGCCGCAGACCAGAAGCACGGTCATTCATACGGGCTCCCCTGCAGGGCACAGAACGCATGACCCTCCCTCAAAGTGAGGGAGTTAGGCAGAGTCGAGGTTATTGAAGCCATGCAGCTTTGCTTTCTTTGTTCTCCCTTTCCACTTGAATAGTTCTGAAAAACACTTTTCTCTCTAAACCTACAATTATATTAAACTTTCTCTACTCCTACTTTTAGCTTGTTTACGTCAAGCCTCAAGTTTCAAGTTTCACCCTACCCTTTTAAAACATAATAATTATAGAGATTAGAAAAATAATCATAGTAGTATGGTAGCTGCATTGTAACTAGCTTAGTTCAAACAAAAGAAATCTCAGCCACATGACTACATGTTCACCTCCCTGCATTTAAAGGAGGCAGGAAGTCCCGATAGGACATGATTGATAGAAACCATCTGAGCAAAACATATGATGTATGGCTATCAGTAAACTTAAGTTCTGTCTTTGTCTGTAATTGATTGTCTTTAATTGATTAGACTTTAACCAGAAGGCGCTATAAATAAAGAGCCTTGAGAACAGTGTTTTCAGGAGATCCCCACACCACTCTTCAAGTCTGGTCTCCTCATTCGAAAGCTCTGATGCCTTCCCTCCCTTCTGGACCCTGCCGGTTACTGGTTGCTAGGGCTGGCTCCCAGCACTGCTGTGAAGAAAGAAAGTCTCTAAAATGGGCTCGGCTGCAAATGGATAGCTCAGAGATCTCCAAAGTTGACTGGAATCTCCAATGTTAGCAAACCCTTGGCATATAGTGCTTCCTATTTACCAAGAATGTTCTAATTGATCCAGTAGTGTCCTATATTGACCCACTAACTCCTTCCAACCACTCTAATGGGTAGATAGTATTATTATGATCACCTCTATTTTCCAGGTGAGAAAAATAATAGAGTGGCTGAACAGTATAATTATGAATCACATCACCGGTCAGCTGCACGATTGGGCATTAAACCCAACAGTCTGCACCCAGAGTCTTATTTCTTCACCAGTAAGCTGTGTTGGCTTGCCCAGCATGTCCCAGAAATATCACTGACACAAGGTAGGTGATCTTATTCTAAACTGTCTTTACATCTAGTATTTCTTCTTCCTACTTTGTACTGAACTAAATAATTATCTGTGTAGTGTTTTCTTAACTGTCTCCTCTACTGTAATTTAAGTTCCCTGAGGGCAGGCATTTTTTTCTGTTTTATTATCATCCTATCCCTAGCATCCATCATGTGCCTGTGGACAGTATAAAGGCACGAAATACTTGCTGGGTGAATGAATGAATGGTCTGAAATGTCATCTTCTCAGTGGGTCTTTGGCTGGAGGTTGGGTTAATATCTGTGCATGGTCAGATAATGAGGGTGTGTATGGGGAGAGGTGTGTGAACACTCAAGTAGATGGGTGCATACCCAAGTTGGTGAAGGTCTTGTGCTGGTCTTCCCACTTTCTGTCCATGCTCTTCTCCTCCACTGTTAAGTGCATCTTCAGAACATTATCTTGCTGAGTTTGTGATTGTGGACTGGTTTTTCTCTGATCTGGAGCACGATGGATTATGATACTTGGTTTCATCATGAAAAACTACAATGTCAACAGATCTTAGTTAGCATCTAGTCCACCTGGAATGAGGAAGTAGGTATGAGGAGATTAAAGAATTTGGTGGTGGGAAGCTATGAATATGGGTTTCTGGGTACTATTTCTACATTCCTTATGGGAATTTAACCTCCACCATAGGGACCCAGGAAACTATACAGGAATTTCAGAGTTATAGTTTTAGGAATTTTCAGAGGAACCAGAAGGGCAGCTCCTCATACTTGGATTTTTCCTCTCCATGTATCTGACCACCGTGTTTGGAAACCTGCTCATCATCCTGGCTGTCAGCTGTGACTCCCACCTCCACATGCCCATGTGCTTCTTCCTCTCCAACCTGCCCTCTGTAGACATCTGTTTCACCTCCACCACCATCCCCAAGATTCTGTGCTGATCCAGACTCAAAGAAAAGTGATCACTTAGAAGGATGCCTCAGCCAGATGTATTTTTTCATGCCCTTTGCAGGATTAGAATCCTCCTGACTGTGACCGCTTTGCAGTCATCTGTCACCCCCTGAGCTACATGGTCATCATGGACCCCTGGCTCTGGGGACTGCTCGTTCTGGTGTCCTGGGTTCTGAGTATCTTGCATTCCTTGTTACAAACATCAGTGGTGTTGCAGCTGTCCATCTGTACAGTCTTGGAAATCCCCCACCTTTTCTGTGATCTCAATCGGATGATACAGCTTGCATGTTCTGACATACAGCAATGTTGCTGCTTGTTGGTCCCTTCAATGGGATCCTTTACTTTTCCTCAAAGATAGTCTCTTTTCATCATACATGGAATATCATCAGCTCAGGGCAAGTGTAAAGCATTTTCAACCTGTGCATATGACCTCTTGTCTCCTTATTTTATTCTATGAGGCTAGGAGTGTAATCTTAGCTCTGCTGCTACCCCGAACTCCCACTCAAGGGCAGTAGCCCTCGGTGATACACACTGTGGCCATGCCCATGCTGAACCCCTTCATATACACAGCCTAAGGGGCAAAGACATAAAGGAAGCTCTGATGAGGTTCTCTGGGAGGGCAGTCTAAAAGGGTCAGTTGTGCTGAGGCTGAAAAATTGTGCAGGATTGCAGAGCTCCTAGCCTGAGCCAAGCGTTGACATTTCTTGATCGGATTCTGGAAGTGGAACATGCCTCTTCTATTTTTTTTCTGGGAATTTCTATTTATTTTTTTTATTTTTCTCTCTCTGTATAATTTATGTAACTTACTTTAGTAAGCTTTGTGATATCTTTGATATCCAAGAGATTTTCCTTTTATCACTTTCCTACTCTCAATGGTATTCCTAACTTCAGATGTGAAATATTTGGAAATTCAAAGGACTTATTCAAAGGACTACATGGATCTGGTAAAAATGATTTATTCTTAAGTAAAATACATCATAGTGAGTATTAGAAGAAAAGAATTTGCTGGGGGCACCTGGGTTGTTCAGTTGATGAAGTGTCTGATTTCAGCTCAGGTCATGATCTCAGGGTCCTGGGATTGAGCCCCATGTCAGTCTGTCCACTCAGCGGGGAGTCTGCTTCTCTCCCTCCCTCTGCCCCCCACCCCTGCTTATGAATTCTCTCTGTCAAATAAATGAATAAAATCTTTAAAAAGAATTTGGTGAAGGCTAAGACTAGTTTATGAGCTTCCTGCAGTCTGATGTCCCAGTCAGTGCTCTTTTTACTGATACATGGGTTTAACCAGTTGTGCTAAGAAATTTTAAGCTGATTTTGGTGACTTGTTCTAATTCAGGCTCAAGCAACTCACACACTCAAAACACAAGGTTGGAGCACCTGGGGTGTGAGGGGCCAAATCCTCCATTTCAGACCCTTCCCTGAAGTTGGGATGGTGACTCTGAATGGAACCTCCACGGGTCCTATAGATCAGCACTGTTCAATAGAGAGAACTTGTGGGCCACTTGTGTAATTTAAAAATGTTTTTAAAGTAAAAAGAAATAGGTACCATGAATTTTAAATTCATCTTATTAAATCCAGTACATCTAAAAATTATCATTTCAACCTGTGATAATATAAACATTAACAAGAAATCAGAAAAGACAATATTTGCCAACATACTCACTACTGTATAATGTCTTATGAGAAGCAGGAGTGGAAGGGAAATGCAGTCCTACCAGTCTCATTAGCCGCGTTTTGAGTGCTCAGTAGCCACACATAGCTACTTGCTACTGTCCTAGAGAGCAGAACTTTTGAGAGTTCCTTGAGAGAGGGCTTCGTGGTGATAGATGGCTCTTGCCATTTCCTTTGGGGCTGGGCTGATCTATTGATGTCCAGGGGTTCCGGGCAATACTTGTTTCATTCTCAGATCTGAGGACTTCAGAGAGATAACATTGATTCATTGATTTTTGAGTGCTCTTGGATAGGGTTGGAGATCTGTATTTTAGTTTGTGTTGGTCTTTTTGGGGTCTCTCCAAACTTACGGTAGAGAGTACTCCATTCTAGTTTGCTCTTCCCAGACAGTAGAGCCTAGGAGTTCCTTGGAAGAAAGGTTTCTGGAGCCAGATCCTGGCTATGTCACTTACTGTTTCTGTGCCCTCAGGGATGTGACCTAATTGGTCTTCTGCCTCAGTATTTTCATCTGTAAAATGGAGATTGTGATAGTCCTTCATGGGGGTAATTATGAAGAGCAAATGCATTTATATATGTAAAGTATTTATGAGTGTGGTTGGCACACTAACACAGCTAGTGTTAGCTCTCATTATCGTTAAGCATAAGGTAAATGCAATCTCTGAAGTCGAGGAATTAACAGGTGCTGTTCCTTTAGTTTTAGACATTCCACCTGGATAAAACGTTCCATCCTTTAGCTGCCAATGGAGATTTTTATTTCTACAAGGGAAGCCTCCCCCTTGTTTCTTGGATTGGGTTTAACTGCCCTCCACTGGCTCGCACAGCGCCCTATTCTCTCCCTTTTATAACATTCACTATGTATTTATTTGCCTGTCTAAATCTGACCAGTGAAGGTATAGCTCTGTATTGTTCTCTACGAATCTTCAGAGCCTAGCATATAATATTTGGGTAATGATAAAAATTATATGAGTGGAAGCTAACATTTATCGACTGCTCACTTAATTCAAGTTCACATAGTTATAAGTTATAAGTTTTTGAGGATGGTGCTATCATTTCCATTTCACAAATCAAGAAATGAAGGCTTAGGTAGATAAAATCGATTCTACAAAGACAGCCAGAGAGCCAATGGCAAAGCCAGAATTTGAACACAGCTTGTCTGACTCTAAGCTCATACTCTCAAGCGATGGGCTGGTGTTCTCCATGAATGGAGCCCTCTATCGGAACCTTGGACATGGTGGGCTAAAATTCCTCATGTCTGGCCCAAAGACTCAGGAGGCTAAGCTGTATACCAGCTCTCTGGAGCGATCCTCCAGGCCCCTTCTCTCTTACTCCCTTAAGTCTGCAGGGAGCCACGGCAGCATGGTTCAGGCTGGGAGGCCTGAGCATGATCTGGATTCACTCAGTTCTTTGGGTTTAATAAAACTCCTACAACCCTCTGTTCTACAGAAATGCCATCTTCAGTGCTTCAATTAAAAGTCAAATGGTACTGGGATCTGGGATGTTTCTTTGTGTGTGTGTGTGTGTGTGTGTGTGTGTGTGTGTATGTGCATGTGTTTCTGGTATTTGGAATCTAATTTTGTGAACAACTGCTTGTATTGGCTTGGACATAGCTTATTCACCCTGAAAATCTGGTTTAATGTAAATTCTGTAGTATCTAAATATTTATGAACATTATTCCTTCAAAATGCTGAGTAGTAACTTATGCATATAATTAGATTGTGTTCTGTTTAAACCATTGTTAGCATTTATATTTAGAGTAGATGTTCTAGAGATGAAAGGAAATTTGACAGTTCTTTGACAGAGCTTTACAAACATATGTGCATAATAAGGCAAAAAGGGATGTTCTTACTGATGTTGCAAATGGAGGAAGCATTAATCAACTCTTAGTCTGAACTATCTTTCCTTTTATCAACTGCTGTCATCTGGTGGCAAATGTGAGGTAGAGCAGAAACAGTCAGTATTTATAGTAATTTTCTCTTTTTACATTTGGCAAAGTGAATCAAGTATTTTCATGTGTTAGCCTGTAGCATATGCTCAAATTAAATGTTTCTTGGCAATGCTAGCACTTATCATTAAGTTAACACCTTCCATCATTTTTCTTCAGGTTATAATAACCAATATTTAATGAAAAGGTATTAGACACCAAGACCTGTTTTAAGGGTTTTATGTGGTTCATCTTATTTAATATTTATGAGACTTCTATGAGATGGATATCGTTATTCATTTTATCACCATGTGGCATCTACTGGTTGACTAATTCATCCAAATCACACTGCTGATAAGTGACAAAGTCAGAATGCTAATCCAAGAGACCTGATTTCTGCACATGTGCCCTTAACCACTGCTTTACAATATACACATAAGCTAAGAGGGACAGCGAGGGAGAAGAAACTGGAAATAGAAAATCTGGGTGTGAATTTTAGCTCCACTGCTACCTTGTTAATCATAATTCCATAGTCCAAAAAAAGACTTACCTTAGCAGGCATCTTCCCTTGGTCATAGTAGCCTTCACCGGGTCCTATTTTCTTTTCTATAACATCTGGGAAGTGGACGTGATCATTGGTTCTCAGGCTGGTGTTTGTGATGCGCTGGTGGTTTCACGGGTGATGAGACCAGAGAGAGGGATGAGAAGGTAGGGGGGGCTTGGCTGGTGGGACTGGGACCCTCATTCCTACCACTGTCCTCCTTCACTTCTATTACATGGTAGCTTTCCAGTTAAAGTTTTGGTTCTACTAATGATGTGATACCTAACAGAAAATTTAGAAACAACACAGCCAGACTCCTCTGGGAACTCTGAGAAATAGTGGATGGAGATAACATGCCTAGACAATTGTGGGTGGGGAGAGTCACTGAGACCATGTTCCCCTGATCTTCAGGAGAGAAGCAACAGAAACTCCATTCCTATGTAGGTGCTTCCAGCCTGGCTGTCTGAAATATTTTTGCTTCTGTGGAAAGTTAATAATCTATATTTATTATATGCTCAAAATATTATAAAGCTCTTTGTCTATGGAGAGGACATAAAAAGAAGACTTATATTTGGAATAAGATGCAGATTTAAAAGTAAAACTTTGACTTGAAGACCTTTTAAAAGCTTTTCCTTGGAGTGCTTGGGTGGCTCAGTTGGTTAAGCAACTGCCTTCAGCTCAGGTCATGATCCTGGAGACCCGGGATCGAGCCCCACATCGGGCTCCCTGCTCGGCGAGAAGCCTGCTTCTCCCTCTCTCACTCCCCCTGCTTGTGTTCCCTCTCTAGCTGTGTTTCTCTCTGTCAAATAAATAAATAAAATCTTTAAAAAAAAATCTTTATCTTTGAGGTATGTGTATGTGGGGGGCAGGGTTTAAATTCAATAGAAGAGGAAAGGAAACAAAGCAAATCATGTGCTATTTGTCTTAATGTTTCTGGCAATTTTTTGCTTACCAAAAATACATGAATAATTATAAACATAATAAACATTTATATCAATAACTATAGACATATTTGTATCTTATTTTATGTGGTATTTCCTCAATGATGCTATACTTGTTGCTTATAGGATATAGGGTTTTTGAAAGTTTTGGTCCTAGGAGTAGACTTTATGTCAAAAGTTGAAATCTGTGCGTATTCCTACCACAGCACCTAGCGCATGGTAGATGGCCAGTACTAGTGAAGGAATACTGCTGTCCTTGCATGAAGGAACAAGCTAGATTGGAAGCTACACCCATTTAATTCTTTTCTTTTTAGCCTACTGAATATTCACTGGCTTATAACATCGATTTTTTTCCCATTTCCTGCTTTCCTCAATATTATAGATACAGAACTGATGCCAGGCACATGACATTGTTCCAATATGTTATGGGAAGTTGCTTAAAGAGAATGAGAGCATAGGTTTCCTAATGGCTCTGTGGCAACTTTCCAAAAATCAATTTCCTGAAAGCCATTCATCATTTGATCAAAGCACCACATTTATTTGTTTTAAAATATTCAGTTTGGGGTGACCTACTTTCATAACTTGTTTTAAACAATGTTAAATTTGCTCTTGCCCCAACTCCTGCTGCAGCCGTTGGATGCCGTGGGATAGAGGGAGGTGCAAGATGAATAGGGATGCTGGGTTTTGGGGCTGAGGGTGGTGGTGGTGGGCTCATTCATTGACAAAAGACTGTAAGGAATCTTTATTTTCAAGAGTATATTAGTGTTTCTTCATCAATATAGTCTCTCCTTCCCTTCTTTGGACATAATAGGATCATAGAATTCTCCGGTCATTTAAACATTATCATTGAATGGCTTGAAACCTCTCTCTCTTTCTCTCCCTCTTTCATTTTATTCCCATTTCCTCTTCTCATCTTCCCCCACGCCATCCTAGTTTAGCATTAAAAGGAGCTTAATTTGTATCTTTTTGCTTTTATGTGTTCTTGCAGCATGGGTGTTGTTTTATGTATATGTATTTTTTACTTACCCAAATGATACTATGTTATAGATCTCATAAAAGCCATTCAAATTATCAGGAGCACACCTTGACCTTTCTACCCCGAGTGCAGCTACCCCACATTTCATACAGCTCCTCCCCCAGTGATGGATACCAGGCTGCAGCCAAATCCCCTCTGCCTCTAGCCAAGTACCATTGCAACAGTAATACCCTTGAACGTGTGCTTTTACAAACCTGGGTGGGAATTTCTTTAGGCTCTATACCTGGGAGCGGAAACTCTGAATCATCATGTATGGTTGTATCGGTTTTACTGAGACCTGCCAGAACTCTCCTCAGCCTTTTAGTCTTCCAGAACACAAGGGTTCCTCTATGCAGATAAGTGTTTTGCAAATCTAATTATGTGTCAAGTCTTATCTCACTGTTGTTTCCATTAGCACTTTTGTGATTACAACTTTGAACATCTCTTTTTAGGCTTGTTAACTTTTTTATTTCTTTGTTTTATTGCTGCTTGGTGGGATTTCTTGTGTAGTATAAATATTAGTTGTTTCAACTTGAATGCTTGTTGTATAGTTTGCAATGGACTTCTGTGAATCTGTTGTCTATTTGTTAATGTTTCCATGGTGTTCCTTACTGAAGAGGAAGGAATAATATGTTATGCACAGGTATATTCCTCCCCCAAAGGAATACAAGCATAGTCCAATAATTAAAAAAAATCTGTAAGTATAATTTACTACAGAATACAGTAAAAGAGCAAGACTATCTGATTATCCCAATGGGTGCGAAAAAGGTATTTGGTAGATTTCATCACTATTTATAACTTTAAAAGCAACTCTTAACGAACTAAGTTATAGTTCAACTTTCTACTTAAAAACAACAGCAAACAATACTTTAGGGAGAAACTTTGGTGCATTTCTTTTACGAAAAGGACAAGGTAAAGAAACTTTCCCATACCACTACTGTCAGACATGGCATTGGAGGCCCCAGACGTACAAGGGTGAAGGAGAGGTTTAAGAATTGGAAGGGAGGAAATATAATTGACAGATAACATATTATTATTGTCTGGGGCTCCTGAGTGGCTCAGTGGGTTAAGCGTCTGTCTTCGACTGAGGTTACAATCCCAGGGTCCTGGGATGGAGTCCCACATCAGGCTCTCTGCTCAGCCGGGAGCCGGCTTCTCCTCCTCCCTCTGCCTATCATCCCTCCTGCCTGAGCTCTCTTTCTCTCTGTATCAAATAAATAAACTCTTTTTTTAAAAAAAAATATTTTATTTATTTGACAGAGAGAAACACAGCCAGAGAGGGAACACAAGCAGGGGGAGTGAGATAGGGAGAAGCAGGCTTCCCGCAGAGCAGGGAGCCTGATGTGGGACTCGATTCCGGGTCTCCGGGATCATGACCTGAGCCAAAGGCAGTCGCCCAACCAACTGAGCGACCCAGGCACCCGTAAACAAACCCTTTAAAAAATGTCATTATTGGGCGCCTGGGTGGCTCAGTGAGTTAAAGCCTCTGCCTTTAGCTAAGGTCATGATCTCAGCATCCTGGGATCGAGGCCCGCATTGGGCTCTCTGCTTGGCAGGGAGCCTGCTTCCCTCTCTCTCTCTTCCTGCCTCTCTGCCTACTTGTGATCTCTCTCTGTCAAATAAATAAACTCTTTTAAAAAAGTCATTATTGTTTTACTACTCTTCAGATTTGCTTAGCTTATATTTTACCCAGGATTATCACTATTTTCATTATTATCCATAGTCATAAATGAAAATAATAGAATTTTATTTGTATTGTTCATAAATAGCTTTAGAGTCAAGATTACACTAGTTTCATAAAACGAATTGGGTAATATTGGCTCTTTTTCTATTTTCTGGGCAACTTTAAAGTGAATATTAATTCTGTTTTTGTATTGTTTACTCATAGAGGCTTGGGCTTTTTGGTGTTCTTAGCCTTCCATTTCCATTTACTTACTATTTTTTATTTTCATGACTATATTTATCACAAATATGTTTATAAGAAAAAATGTATTAATAAGAAGAATATACTCCTTGGAGATTTTTGTAATAATTTGTCATGTTGGATATTGGTGAACTGGCCCGTTTCTTTTCTCGGCCTTCTATTGAGATACATGTTTTTGCTACATTGAAAACTATTCTGTTCTTATTTTAAGGAAAACAATACTAAAAAGTAGTATTTTTCAATAAATCTGAGACTGTAGGTTCTGGTGGTAGAAACGTATTAGCATGAGGTAGAGGGGGAGATTTGCCTGCCAGATTCCAGTGAGTCAGAAAAGTTTGAACTCCGATGGTGCCCAGCTCTTTGAAGGAATTTCTTGGGGCCACCTGGGTGACTCAGTTAAGATTCCAACTCTTGATCTCAGCTCAGGTCTCGATCTCAGGGTTGTGAGTTCAAGCCCTAAGTTAGGCACAGAGCCTACTTAAGCGAAAAAAAAAAAAAAGTAATGGAAAGTCCTCAAAATGGAGGCGACATGAAGGAATTTCTTTCAGCAGATTTCTATCTACCAAGCAAATACATATGATACCTTAAGCAATAGCATTAATGATTGAAATGTTAAGCTATTGAGTTTGTTTTTTGAATTTTGCTGTATTTCTCCCTGATCTTGTCTGTGAGGATGTTCTCAGTGAAGTTCAGTACCTGATGGCAGTGACCATCTTTTCCCGGGCTGGGTTACTTTGCTTGTGTTCATATTTCAGATCCCATACTCTGCTCTGACTCTGTTTTAAACTGTCCAGAACTTGTGAGGCAGCCTAAATCTCAAGGGTATCTGGTTTTGTAACTTCATCATCTTTAAAAGTCTTTTTTTTTTTTTTAAGGTTTTATTTATTTGACAGAGAGAAACACAGCCAGAGAGGGAACACAAGCAGGGGGAGTGAGAGAGGGAGAAGCAGGCTTCCCGCTGAGCAGGGAGCCCGATGTGGGACTCGATCCCGGGTCTCCGGGATCATGACCTGAGCCGAAGGCAGTCGCTTAACCAACTGAGCCACCCAGGCGCCCCTGTAATTCATCATCTTTAAATGGAGAGAAAGACACCTAAACTGTTGTGAGGATTACATGAGACCATGGAGGAAATGAGATCCCCCAAGCTGAAGGGGCAGGTGTAGGGCAGCCCCCTGGGGCTCACTCACTTCCTAAATGACTCACTTCCAAACAGCAGCCTCTGGGAGGGAGCACAAACTCCTGTCTCAGAAGAGTTATGAATCACAACATCGTGGGCTTTTAGAGTTGCTCACAAAAAACCCAAACTACAAAACTCAAGGACGAATTGCATGTGTTCACTGGGAGAAGTCAGAATGGCATAAATGATAAGCAAGCACATGTCTCTGTTGAGGGCCATGGTTTCCCTAGAGATCTTTCAGAACTCATTCACTATCGAGAGGTACTTCTATGGATCAAGCCAAAACATGCTACACTCTAGGAATTTGAGAATTGGAGTTGGAGAAAGCCTTATTGCTTCCTGCCCAGGAACCAATGTGCAATGATGTATTTGGAAGATCTATAATTCAGAAATATAATATTTGCTCTCAGTATTTTAAAAATATGTCTTTTTTGGAGCTCCTGGGTGGTCAGCTCATTAAGTGTTTGATTCTTGATTTTGGCTCAGGTCATGATCCCTGGTCATGAGATGGAGTCCCCTCTTGGGCTCTGGACTGAATGAATGTAAAGCCTGCTTGAGAGTCACTCTCTTTCCTCTCCCCTGCCTGTACCCCCTGTTCCCTCTGTCTCTAAAATAAAAAAAGAAATCTTAAAAAAAAGATACAACCTTGGGCACCTGGGAGGCTCAGTGAGTTAAAACCTCTGCCTTTGACTCAGGTCATGATCCCCGGGTCCTGGGATCAAGTCCCACATCTGGTTCTCTGCTCAGCGGGGAGCCTGCTTCCTCCTCTCTCTCTGCCTGCCTCTCTGCCTACTTGTGATCTCTCTTTCTCTGTCAAATAAATAAATAAAATCTTAAAAAGAATGCATCCTTTTTTCCTCCAATTGTTTCTCCATCCTTCTTTCTTCACTCTTCTGCACCTCCCTTCCTATCCTACCTGTCGCACTCCTCCCATGCATGTCCACGGTGATAAATAGACCACATTAATGAGCTTCAAGGAGAGTGACTGAAGGTGCCCTTTGCCACTTGGAAAGGCTGGGAGCCAAAGGAATGTCTGTAACACAAGTAGCTTATTATTTATTTCTGTATTTTTTAAGGATTCCCTTTCTCTTCTCATCTCTGGACTTGATTTCTTTACACTATATTGCATGTGCTGGTGTGTGTGCCGTGGTGCCGTGCGACAGGCAGGGGAGAAAGGTTTTCTTATTGTAGAATGTAAGTGTTTTACTTTGGCATATGCCCCTGTGTCACCGCGTGGCATTCCAGCTTGGACCAGGCGAGCAGAACAGTGGGGTGCTCTGGCTAACGTGCTTTACTGAGCGCCCTCACCTGGGGGTTAAAGTTCTGGAAAGGCAGTCAACAGATGGCTGTTTTCCAGTTCTCTAAGGTGTCTGCAGTTGCTGCCTCGGGAAGAGGATGTGGAGGTGAGGGGAGGATGGGAGAGACAGAGGTCACGGGGACCATCACATATGCTCAAGAGCTGAGTCAGGCAGGGTCGGACAGTACCAAGGACATCCCTGTGAGCTGAGGTCACTGGGTAGAATTCTTCTGACCAGTAGTCTCTCTTTGCAAAACCTGAACAATAAAGGAAAAAAAGTGTGCAAATTCCTTTGGAAGATACCACTATACAGTTGCTGCCAAACAACACTGGGCCTTCTTGCCTTTATGTACTTTCTGTGGCCCTGGACCCTAATTTATCTGTGGTTGTGTTGACTGAAGGAATATTTTGAAAAAACATTGCAATGTGGCCACTGATACATTCCAATGAGAATAGAAAGAGGATCCTTGAACCTTTAGCATTTTTTTTTTTATAAACAAATAAGTTACCAAGTAACCTGCCTACATCACCTTCATTGCATCATGCTTTGCTGAATGCACCCATAGGTATGGATAGAAGTCTGGGTTTGGAGAAAGTCTGGAGATGGGGCGGGATCTGGGATAGGATGAGGCACAGGGAGGGGTGAGTGGGGCTATATACACGTAACTTTGTAATAAGGAAAAGTCGAACATTTATTTTATTTTATTTTTTTGATTTTTATTTATTTTTTGACACAGGGACAGATTACAAGTAGGCAGAGAGGCAGGCAGAGAATGAGGGGGAAGCAGGCTCCCTGCTGAGCAGAGAGCCCAATGTGGGCCTCGATCCCAGGACCCTGAGATCATGGCCTGAGCTGAAGGCAGAGGCTTACCCCTCTGAGCCACCTAGGCGCCTCTCAAACATTTATTTAATGGTTTGTTCTGAGAGTCATGAAATGGCATAAATGTCCAAACATGACTGAAGTCAAAACAGTTGCTCCAAAATGACCATAGTAAAATGTGAGGTACTCAGGCTAACATGAAAAATCTTAAAGGGCAACATTCAAGATATATAAAACGATTTCTCTCACATAGATCTTCTCCCTCCAAGAACTATAAGTTTTTATATATTAGAACTTTATATTTTATAACTATATAAAATGACTTTGCATCTCTGCTAACAGAAAAAGCCCGTAGAAGGATTACCTTTAAGGTGAAGATACTACTTGGACACAGCCCCCTGAGATAAGTCATGGAATTATCCAGAAGTTCAGGCTGTGGACACATGTGCTCCTGCATTTTCTAAGTTTGCTTTCATTAGTGTACTTTTTATTTAGAACAATATGTTTTCCTATGAAGACAACAAGAATTCCTAATATTTCAGTTGAAAAATCTGTAAGTATATGAGACCTACTAATTAGCCTTCTGTGATGAATGATCTAAAAATTTTGGGGGTGGGGCTGGATGGAAAAGCCGCTGTTACTGGTTTCTCCAGAGAAAAACTCTAGAGGAAATGGATTTACATAGTAGGCGTGATTTTGGGGGGACATGATGAAGAGTTTTCAGCAGCAACTTTCTGTCAAGAATATGTTTGAAACTTCTTTCCTGGGGAGGTAGGATAGTCACGGGGTCCATATTGGGCTTTGGACAGAGAGGGAGAGAGAGGCCTCTGCAGTGATCCCACCCACTCTCCTCCTAGTTCCCTCTGGGCAGGGATTCAAGTGTTCCTGCCCCGGGACAGGGGAGGGAAGGGGGTGAGAAGGGGGTGGGGAGTCAATGTCAGAATTCAGCCTTCCTTTTGAGGAGCCATCAGGTTTCTGCCCTAAGTAATGGTTATGTTTACAGCAAGGATGGCCTGATCTGACTCACAGAACATTCCCAAACTGCATTTTCAAAGACCTATTTCCAATGACCTATGTTTTTCTCCAAGTGGTCTTTTTGATTGCTTTAGACGTGAATGCCACTGTTGGAGTAGAAACTAGGGATGGGGCAGAGCACTTCTGTTTTTCTTTAAAATCTTTAAATATTTAGGGATGCCTGGGTGGCTCAGTACATTAAGCATCTGCCTTCAGCTCAGGTCATGATCCTGGGGTCCAGGGATGGAGCCCCACATCAGGCTCCCTGCTCAGTAGGAAGCCTGCTTCTCCCTCTCCCTCTGCCTGCAGTTCCCCCTGCTTGTTCTCTCTCTCTCTGTCAAATAAATAAGTAAATAAAATCTTTTAAAAAAATAAAAGCTTTAAATATCTAAACTTTGTACATTGTACCTCTTTGTGAAAAAAAGTATATAAAAATATAAAAAAACTTCTGCTGCTTTTTGTTATATAAGTATTAAATACATGCTCATTGGGAGAACTTTAGATAATTCAGAGAACTGCTCCTGAGGTGCACCATCTAGAAATAATTACTATTGAAACTTCATTCTAGATGCTTCCATATTTTTCCATATTTTTACCTAAATGTATTTTTAAAACAAAATTGGGTCATGTTATCTTGCCTTTGTCACTTAATATATATTTTGTGCCCAACTGACAGAATTTCAATAGTGAGTTTCTTAAAAGGGATGCAGGATATAGGGACTGGACCTTGGGAATAAGTGGGTCCAGGCCATAAATGCCCCCGGGGCTCTGTATCTCTTCTCTGTTTTTTTTAAATGTAATTGGTTTACTGTTCTCTCTTAGTCAACGCTGGGCGGGGGGGGGCATACGAGGACTGGATGTGGAGCTTTCCATCTTTCCATATTAGCTCTCCAAGGAAATATATCCTTTTTTTTTATAGATTGCAGTCCAAATTCCCACAGAAGGGCTCACTGGGATTCCTTAGCCATGTGCAGTCATGCAATGTTTTTGTAAAAACTTGACGAATGGGGTGGAGGAAGAATTTGAAGGAGAATGGTCACAGAGGAGGGACTGAGCTGATAAGAGAGGAAGGGAGGGTTCGGGACAGGGAAATGATAGTCTCCTCCATGCACATAAGTTGTTCAGTCATGCTCTCAAAAATATATACCGTGCTCACCCCCCACAGCAGTGCTGCCTCTTGGCCTGCAGTCTTGCCAGCGCTGGGAATTACCACCTAAAAGAAAGCCTTGGTAATGGACACCTGGGTGGCTCAGTCAGTTAAGCGTCTGCCTTTGGCTTGGGTCGCAATCTCGGGGTCCTGGGATCGAGCCCCTCAGTGGGCTCCCTGCTCAGGGGGGAGCCTGCTTTTCCCTCTCCTGCTCCTCCTGCTTATGCTCACTTACTTTCTCTATCTCAGATGAATAAATAAAATCTTAAAAAAATAAGAAAGAAAGCTTTGATGAACCTCATCTAATAGGATTTTCCTGTGTGCTCTGATTTTTAGCATGATAGGGAGCCCCAGCACTACTTTCCACCAACTCCTGTGGGGAAGAGCTCCTTTAGCATTTTTCATGCTATCATTTTTTCCCTCTTTGAGATTGCGCGTGCCAGATGTGGGGGTGGGATCCATTCTGAAGGGGACCCAGAGTAGTCAGTTTTGACCACTGTGAGGTCATGGTGCTGCCTCTTCCTGGCACAGGAATGATGATTCTACGGGAACGTTCATGAAGGGACACAGCAACAGTAGAAAAACCACATGCCCTGCTGGGTGGCTTAACCTAGATTTCTTCCCCGAAAAGGGGCTGTGGCAGGGTGAGCAAGAGTGAACCTGGGGCACGATGCCCCAACTCTGTGACTGAGCTAGATTCCTTTCTAAAGTGCAGAGTCTGGTCTTGTGGGAGCTTAGGGAAAAGTTATCAGGAACATTCAAACTTAGCACAAAATATCCATTTTCTTAAGGGTCCTGCCTTTATTTTTTGTCATGAGCAGGAGCAGAGATACATGTGCTTCTCTTCTAGATTTTTGAAAATCAGACAGAAACTTGCATTGCAGTTGTATTCTTGGGGCCGAGGACATGGGGCCAGAATGGAATCTTGGGTTTGGCTGAGGGCTGTCGCTAGAACTGCTTTCGTCCTGTGGGGGTGGTCAAGGGCAACACTGTGGGAATTTGGATGGTAATATTTACCCGTGTCCTCTCACCCTTGTTGGAAGTCCCCTGACCTGCCATGGGGACAGGGTTGCTTCCCCAACCACGCAGTTAGGTGGGGGTGGCCAGGAGTTTTCAAGTCAAGATGTGTGCGGGCTGCTTCTTCCTAACGTAGAAGAAGACATTATTTATCTTAGACTTACATGGTCCTGTCCAATTTTATCTTGTAGTTCAGCCATAAAATCCCAAATGTGAAAGTGGCTCTTTCTTTAATCTCTTACCACCCGCACCTGCTATGGCTTATCTCGTCTTTACCGATGGGAACTCTGCTCTCCCAGGGGAAAAGGGCCTGTCTTGTCAAGTGCATCTAGCTTTTGACTCTATCATATTTGTTTTCACATCATTTAACCCTTCTGTTCTTCTTGCTGTCTGCTTCAGAAGTTTATCGTCATGCTTTGGAATCCTCCTGGGACATCCCTCAAAGGTGGGCATCTAGCTCTGGGAGCAGCTCCATCACACTGCAGAACTGGAGAGATGGGACATCCCACCCCTTACTACTGGTCTGCACCAATGTGCTAGCTTTAAAGAGATAAGCAGAAATAGTTGAACCAGAAATTATATGATCCCATAGACAGTGTTTAGAAAACAAAACAAAAAAAGAGGGTGATTTAGTAAGGGTTTATTGAACACCAATTTAGTTCCAGGAACATTTCAGGTGCATTGTCAAAGATAAAAACCCTTTAAAACTTATCATGTGCCAAACACTAGTTTTATACATTTATGTGTATTTTTACTTTATTCTCACAAAAACCCTATGAGGTAGATGCTCTTATTATTATCTTCATTCTACAGATGAGGAAATGTAGGCTCAGAGAGGTCAAACAACTGGCTCAAAGTGGCACAGCTGGTGGGGCATGGAGCGGGGCAAGTAGGAATGCAGGGATTTGAGCCCAGACCCTCTGGCCCCGGTGTTTATGTCTAAACTCCATGCCTGTGGAGTATGCACTCGGGAGGAATACAAGTACTCTAGAGGACACGTGGTTCCAGACGGCAGGTCAGCATCGCTCACAAATGAATGCTGTCCAGGCAGCATCTTTCTTTCCTCCTATCTATGACACAGGGGTCTTGGGCTGTGCCCAACAGCTCTCATGTGCGAAGCACTTTTTTAAAGTAACTCTTTTTACATACTAGAAACATATGTAAAGATGAATGCATGCTACATGATTGTAGTATTGATGGAAAATAAGATCTTATTATGAGGCTTCATGTATTTTTTGAGCTTTTTTTATTTTTTAAACTCTCATCTTCCCTTGTTAGGTGCCTGTGGATGCAGCATTATCCTTGAGTTGTTGCCACGTCCTATAAGAGCAAAGCAACAACACCTATTTCTTGAGGCCTTCTATTTGGCTCTTTGTAAACATTACCTTTTAAGTCCTTCAATCAACTTGAAGTATCCTTGTCCCCATTTTACAGATGAGGTAAACTAAGGTTTCTACAATGTTAACTAAAGTTCAGAGAGGCTGTTGCAGAAATAAAAGGTGAGAGGGGCAGGATCCAAACCCAGGTATCCCTGACCCCAATCTGTGGTGCAGATAAGCACCACATCCCTTGTGTGGAGGTGTGGTGGGCCCTTGGCATCATGAGAACACACTGTGTCAGAGCACAGCGTGTGAACATACCTGCTTCTGGAATTCAAACGACAAATGTTACTGAGCTCCAGCTAAGTTCTGGGCACACTCCCAGGTGTGCTGCCATAAATACAAATTTTGAAAGAAAGACACATCAGGATATTTCCCTTAATAACAGGAAAAAATTATCGAGAGTTTTCTAACTCCTTTATATGTAGTCTCATTTCATTCCACAAAGAACCGTATGTGGTAGGTGGTATGATTATTGTCTCCATTCTACATATCAGGAAACTGAGTCATGTGTATGTGGCTTTGAGACTAGATATCTTGGGCTGAATGGATGGATAGAGGTTTGATGGTGTGCCATGTACCATGCATATTTGGTGGGCTGTGCGAGAAGGATTGTGTCCTGGAACTAGCCGAGCTTGCAATTCCATTGAATTGTGCCATATTCGTCTGTCTAATTTCTTTACTTAGGCTGGTAGCCCCATGTGAGCAGGAGCCCTGTCTTCTAGGTCCCATACTCTTCCTCTGGTTGCCACAAACGCCCTCCTCCAAATCTTTACTGACTGTGTGTGACAAGAGCACATGAGTGGGTCTGGTTGTGGGTGCACGGGCACAGAGCTCTCTGTGTTGAGCATGAAATCCTGCTCACTTTTGAACCCAGGGTTCCTCTCTTCTCCCTTCCTGAAAGCATAAGAGTAGATGACAAAAATCAGCATCATGTCCTTAAGGGAAGCATTAGTAATTTCAGCTTCAGGTGAACCTCTTCCGTCTCTCCAAGGACTGGACATGGCCAGCCCTGCTGTAGCTGGTTGAAGGGGACCAAACCTCTCAGGAAGACGGACTTGGTTCCGTTTGACCAGCCAGAGCAGGGGGCAGCTCCCTTGGGAGGCGACCGTAGCCTCCGGTGGAAGATCCCTGGGCACCTCTGAGCACTGGCGGCTGCTGCCTGCAACACAGAGAGAACCAGCATTAGCGTCAATCAAATCCTGTGGCTTGCCGCACCTGGGACGCACTATCCCGGGGGGTTTGTGAAATCCACACGTAATTTGTACTTTGCATTGTGGGACTTTGTTTCATCTTCTGTCTTTGATCCTTTTTCTTTTTCAAGTATAAACACTGTGAAGAACTAAAATATTGTAGAATTTGGAAAATGAAATTCTTCTCTAATCCTCTCTCCTCTCATCTTCCAAAATAATTGTAACATTTTGGTCTATATTGTTTTGAATGTAAGATGCCATTTTAATTTTAAAAATAAACTTTATGATTTTTAATTCAAATATGATGTATTGGTAAAATACATATCAAACATATGTAAGCATAATGATAAAACCAATACCCACAAATTAATATCTATCTTAGCAAAAGAACTTCACTAATACTGTTGAGGCTTCCTGAATGCATTTCCCGATTTATCTCTTTAGTTTCCCCTCAGGGGCAACTATTATTCTGAATTCCTTTTTAAAAAGATAATTTAAATGTTATTTTTTATAGTTTTTATCATTTATACATTTATTCCTAAACAATATATCGCTTGTTTTCTATATAATGGTACCATACCACAGGCATTCCCCTATGATTTAGTATTTTCACTTAAAATGATATTTGTAAAATTCGTCCATATTGATGAGGCAGCTGTAGTTTATTAATTTTCATTGCTCATGGCTTTCTACTCTGTGAATATATCACAATGTATTTAGTCATTCTCCCAGTGATAAAAACTGAGATTGTTCAGTTTGACCAATGGGAAGAATTGACAAAATAGTTTCTCAAGGGAGATGAGGAAATCCTTGGTTCCTGTAGTTTCCCAAGGAGAAGTCTAGATTCCAGGGCACGAAAACTTACATGTTGGTCATGTGAAGGAAGGAACATTTACCCAGCTATGACACTGGGGGTGGGCTCAAGAATTTGTGCGACCTGCCCTCCAGGTGATTCTCATGTGGATGAAGTTTGAGAACCACTAGATTCACAGAGGTTCTCGCTGGTTTCTGCCTATTTCTGGGAAAGTGTGATCAAGGGGGTTGGGAGCTGATTGAGGAGACCTTCCCCAGACAGGCAGCCTGGCAGTCGTCTTGAGGAACTTGAGCAGGTAGGGGAAGAGGCAGGCAGAGAGGAGAGTTTGAAGACAATGCCAGAAGGCTGTCCTCCTCCCTTCGGTGTAGGCCTGTTCTTTTAATTTCCTCTCCCTGATGAAGAGAAGTGTAATAGAGTGGAAAGCATATGGCCTGGGAGTCACACTTATCTGGGTTCAGATCCCACTGAGCCTTCCTGGCTCTTTTGATTTGGGGAAGTTACATAAATTCTTTAAACCTCAGTGTCTACACCTATACTATGGAGGAACATACCTACCTTGTCTCCTCATTGTAAGACTTAATGATAACCAAAGAAAGGTGCTCTACACGAGGTCCCCAATGGACACAGTAGACACTTCCAGGCATGGTGGGAAAGTCCTAGAGACAATTGTGCTTGCTTTTGAGGCCAAAAGTTTCCCTCTCAACTTCGGCTCATATTTCCCTTCCCTCGGCTGCAAGTATTTTCATTTCAGCCCTGAAGTTGTAAAAACCACCTGTCAGGGAAAGCAGAACTGGTTTACCTTGCCAAGCGGACTTCAGCTAAATGGACAGCAGCTTGGGGGTTCGGTCTGAAATATGTAAGAGATTGCAGAAGTCAGGGCAGTCAACAAGGCACCATTGATGCGACCCCTGGGGGAAAGTGCACTGGGATGCGGTGGGGGGGAGGGGAGCAGGAGCAGCACCAGATTCCTTGGCTCTTGATGGTTCCTGCAGAGCCATGCTGCAGCTTCTGCCCTGGGCTGAGTCCCCTCTGCCTTAGCGGGCATCCTGCTGGCTGCACTCAGGCATGTACCTTCTGCCTCCACCTCCTATCTATGACGCAGAGCTCTTGGGCTGCACTCACCAGCTCTTCTTCAGGCTAACCTTGTCTGTGTTCCTCCTGCGGAGCAACGGAGTAACTGGGTGGGGGGGGCAGCCAGGCAGTACATCAATCAGAATCCTCAAATCAGAAGAGACCTATTACAGGGCGATTTCTGTAAGCCAGGACAGTACTCCTTATCACTCACATCCTGCCCCACCTACACAATGGCCCCCAATTCCTTCCTTCCTCCCTCCCTCCCTCCCTCCCCCTTTCTTTCTTTCTTTCTTTCTTTCTTTCTTCCTTCCTTCCTTCCTTCCTTCCTTCCTTCCTTCCTTCCTTTCTTTCTTTCTTTCTTTCTTTCTTTCTTTCTTTCTTTCTTTCTTTCTTTCAAGACTTTATTTGTTTTTTGATGGAGAGGGTGAGAGAGCACAAGCCAGCAGGGGGCGGGGACGGCAGAGGGAGAGGGAGAAGCAGACTCCCCTGCTGAGCTCCATCCCAGGACCCTGAGATCGTGACCTGAGCCAAAGGCAGATGTCCCGGCCCCCCAGTTTCTGAGTAGATGACATGGAATTCACCTCAGGGGAGGAAAAGGAGAGTTATCTTTGGAGCAAGTCCGATTTATAAAAAGAAAGCCTTGTCATTGGGAAGAAGTACAGCTTTGAGTCATCTGCGTATTTTAGAGATGTGAAGACTGACAGATGTTTGGGAAAGAAGGGCAGTGATTTTCTTTGGAATATTGAGTTTGTCAAAATACACCAACATCAGAGACCTTATTCATTCAAAGCACCACTGTCTAGAGCAGGGTTTCCTCAGTCTCAGCGGGTGGACATTTGGGGTTAGCTAAGTCTTTGCTGAGGAGTGCATTGTAGGGTATTTAGCAGCATCTCTGGTCCTTACCCACTAGATGCTGGTAGAACTCCGTACTTGTGACCACTAGGAAGAATGTCCCCCAGGCATTGCCCAATGTGCTCCTGCAGTTGAGAAGCACTTAAGTAATGCCATCTCTGTGTTCAGTCCTGTAGCTGTCCCATCTCTGGTAAGCCCCTCATTCTTCTGAATTCTCTCCAGCCCCCAAGGAGTACGAGTCAGCATGCCCTTGAAGGCCATTAGATCCCTGCCTGGTGTCTGGGAGAGGCAGTGGAGGTCATTGCCTGCACAGCAGCAGCCCGGTGGGGGTCTCTGAGGGGTGGTCCCCTTTGTGTCCTGCCACTCTGCATTCATCCTTCCCTGCCCTCTTCTGCCCATGCCACTCCGCATTCATCCTTCCCTGCCCTCTTCTGCCCATGCCACTCCGCATTCATCCTTCCCTGCCCTCTTCTGCCCATGCCCCATCTTGCTGCTTCTCAGTTCTATCTCGCAGCCCCCTCCTCTGCCTCCTGTTTATCTCTGCAGGCATCCATCAAACCCGTGCGTGCTTCTGCTTAAGAACTCATGGCAGAAACGCAGGGTGGCCCAGCGCTCGTCTCACACACATGAACATGAACTCACACCACAACAGCAGGAAGCAGAGCTGTGGAAGGCCATCCTGCAGGTGGGGATTAAGTGAGGGCTGCTCTCAGCCTCCTCTCTTGTTCCAGAATGCTGGGGTAGGTGATGGCCCGAGCCTTGGGTGACTGCCGAGTCATGCCCCAGGCTTCACTCTGGAAGTCCAGCTCCTTCTCTGTGTGGGCTCAGGCCCTCTAGGGCCAGAGCTGGGAACACAGGATTTCAGGGAAGAGGGACAAAAGGAACTTAGACAGTTTGATGAGTGGATTGCTCCCTGACGACTCTGACCTTTTTAGCAAGCAGCTTCACCCAGTGCTGCTTTGCAACAGGGCTGGGATGTGAAGGGGAAAAGGTGACAGAGCAGGGGACTTCCGGGGGCCCAGACTATCGTTTCCTGAGCCTCCCAGAACCTGCTGGCCTGCAGGGAAAGTCCTTGAGCTGCGTGAAGTGCTGGAGACACTGGCAGTTCTAAAGGGAAGTAAATGATACAGATGGATGTGAAGGTATCACAATTCAATGTGGTTAGCAGAAAGCTTGCATTTCGGGGCGCCTGGGTGTCTCAGTTTGTTAAACGACTGCCTTCGGCTCAGGTTATGATCCCGGAGACCTGGGATCGAGTCCCACATTGGGCTCCCTGCTCAGCGGGAAGCCTGCTTCTCCCTCTCTCACTCCCCCTGCTTGTGTTTCCTCTCTGGCTGTGTTTCTCTCTGTCAAATAAATAAAATCTTAAAAAAAAAAAAAAAGCTTGCATTTCAGGAGCAAAATGACTAGAGGGGGGAACCTGGAGGGTGAGGGCCGTCCTTGTGAGAAACTTTAGGTGATGTGGCTTCTCTCTGCCAATGAGCATGAACAGTGGGGTCTGGGAGGCTGGCACAACCATGAGCTGGCCTGGAACTGGGCTGAGCCATGAAGCCTCAGGAGGGTGGAAGGGCGTGTGGCAGAGGGGCCCCGGCAGGATGCAGACAGGCTCCTGCTTGTTTGCAGAGGGGAATGCCTGCATGGGCAAATCCCCATGAGGAAGAGGGCCAAACCTGTGCCAGGTGCTGGGGTGGGCCTCCGGAAGAGGCACTTGCCGAAACCACACACTTCCTTACATTCCATAGCAACGTAATCCGTATGGGGATATAAAGAAGCATGTGGCCTCGGGAAGCAGTGTTGGCCCCTGCCTGGCTCTCCTGTCGATGGTCCAGATGCAGTCCTGCCCATCTGATGGGGGCCATCAGCACCTCCCTTCCCCCGCGATATGAAAAGGCTCAGAAGCTGGACCACAGCACGGTTGGTCCTCCTATCGTGGCCCCCAGGACATCCTGGAACAGTGTGGTGGGGAAGGGCGGTGCTTTGGGGGCCTAGTTTCTTCCCCCTCCGTTCGGAACTAACAGCACCCAGGTGTCACTGGCTTATTTTGGTGCAGTTATCATTTTGTGATTGTTACTACTATTCATAATTTGAATCACCACTGCTTTATATAGGTCAATCTGATTCTTTTTTTCATGTTTGGAATATCACAAAGGAAAAACTTTTTTTCTTAAAAAAAAAAAAAAGGAGGGCGAGAATCCAGCAGAGAACTGTTCTTCATGTGTGCGGAGAGCATCTCCTGCGTGGAAACACAGCGGGGCAGGGTGGAGGGGTCCGATGTTGCCCTACTTTACAGTTGTTGTGGGCACACGAGGATGGGCCCCAGCTGCCAGGCGCAGCATTCCAAGCACGATTGTTCATTGTGGGAAGGATCTTTTGGTTGGGCGTCCCCTCCCCCTCGCCCATCACCTGCCCTGCGGTCTGGGAGGCCCTAGCCGCGGAAGGATGAGGAACGCTCGCAGCTGTCTTGCCATTCTGGAACGGACAGGCCACCCTGGCTGGAAGGAGATGGGGTTTTCGGCTTTGTGGCATTCTCTGCTAGCAAATGGGAGGATGCCCAATGTAGAATCTCACCCCAAAGAAGTTTAGAGGATCCCAGCACTGACAAGGGCAATTCATGAACTCTACTAATACAAGTACTAAGCATAAGAACATTTTTATCCCCCCCCCCCCAGCATACCCTGCGACAGGGATAATTTTCTGTGCTTTGCAAATACAATCTCCTGAAACCCTTGCTACTGCTCTAGGAAGAATCTAGTATTGTTTTCTGGCTTCAGAGGTAAGGGTCATGGAAACAAATTGGCTTATATATATATATATGTATGTACATGGTAATCCTTAAAAAAAAAACAAACAAAAAAACCCCCAAATCTGGTTGGAGGGACAATCTTGATCAACCCATGGAGGCAGGCCGGGGAGGTTCAGGTTGAGAAAGAGGAAAGGGAAAGAAACACTATGGGCCATGCACGCTGTACACACTCATCCCTATGCCGCTGTATACTTTGGGTGCTGCCCCCGCCGCTGCTGGTGATGGGTTAGAAACCATAATTTTTCTCAGGAAAACAGAAAAATGTCCTAAGCGCCCCATTCAAAAATCTTTACTGATGGTCTTGGGAGTCATCCATTTAATCCAGTCCAATGGCTATATGAACTCCTGCTACCCGAGAATCAAGGACAAGCTTCCTCTGAGTGAGGGTGTGGGGTGTTGGTCAATCAAAAGCAGGGGCTGATGGGAGGAGAGCGCGGAGCCAAAGGAGAAGACGCAGTTGAGAAGAGGAGGAGGTGTCATCTCTTTCAGCGAACCAGGGAATGGACAAGCTGAGTAAAGTTTCATCTTAACTGGTTAAATCCATCAGATCAAGATCCTCCAAAGTCTTAGGCATGTCGGTTTGTGGAGTGAGGGTTGGCACAGAAGAGAAGACCACCGCATTTTTTGGTTCAGAGAACTAGAAAGAGCCAACTTTAAAAGACTTGCCATTCATGAGTAAGCTGAGATCCAGAAGGTGATTGATTCATGTAAGATTACAAAAGAAACAGATTTCTAGAGAAACGATATGAGATAACCAAGACAGCGCTAACCCAGTGCTAAATTCACCGGGTTTTGAATTCTTGGCCTTTATCAAAACTGACCTTATATGGTCAAATGGTGTATTTAAAAGTTCACTTCAAAATCTACAAGAAAAAATAATAACAAAAAGCTTTTGACAACCAGTTACTCGGTTGTAATTGAGTCCAGGAAACTAAATTCTTTCAACTTAGAACGCACAAAGAATTTTGCACCTGAAGGGAAAGTTTGAAACTGGAATGTGTTGTCTAAACCCTCATG
>PITA01014402.1:0-53734 GCA_004023965.1 Spilogale gracilis
TCAGCAACACAAGAGCAGAGATGCCTACTTCCTGTAGTGATGGGCATATCCCCATTCATGTCTCCACATGGCCGTGGAGCCACTATCTCCCTCCCTCCACAAAGCCCAGCTTTTCTGTCTACCCTGAGCCCAGGTGGCCATGGTGACCAGAGAAGGCCACAGAGGGGCTACGCCTCCCGACCTCTGCTTTACTGCCATCCTGCAGTAAGTCAACAAAACTAAAGAGGAGGAGAGGCAGGGATGCATCCAGCACCTGGCCTCAGTGCCTTCCAAGATGCCCCTCCCATCTGTGGATCAGCCCTGGGCACCAAGCAAGACTCTCAGCCCCTAAATGTCTGTTATGAACCCCCTGGAGGTTAAGATCGCTAAATGGTCACCTTCTTCTGTCTTCTAACAGCACCTGTAAAATCAAAAACGAAAACTAGACAAGAAATGCCAATAGCCACACTCTCCTCTTCAAAGTTGGATTCAGAAGGTATTTACATTTTATAGTTTGATGATGATTTTAAATGACTTGTGGAAGTTACAAATCCGTCCACGAGAAGGTAAGAGAAACAGAATTAGCCCACTCCCAGCCAGAGAGAGACCTCCTTTTGACCATTTTAGACTAAAGCAACCTTAATTAAGGCTTGTGGCTAAGGCATCATTTCCAGGGCTTCATGCAGGGCTTAGGGCTCAGGGAAGAAACTGAGCCAGAGGGTCAAAGGGCTTTCAAATTTGAATTAAAACTGAATTTTGAAGAGGGAGAAAACAGTATTTACCACTGGAATTGTTTAGTAATTACCATCAGAAGGAAAGATAATAGGTTACTCGTACTCAGTTTATTCCTAGGTATACTTACTGTATACCTACCAACATTTATTGTATACCTACTGCATACAAGGCAGGATATAAGATGGAAAAGCCCGTCACACTCTCTGACAGAGGGCAGCCATGCTTGTCATGAGCGAGAAGAATATATAGAGTTGTTGAATCACTGTATTGTACTCAAAACTTAAATTCTAATGCACAAGATGAAATATGAACAAAGGGAGGGAAATCAATATTTGTTGAGTATAAGCAACAGACCTCAAACTACTGAAGACTATGGAAGCTACTTATCCCAAAATACAGGATCTCCACCTTGTCTCCCTCAGCTATCTAAGAGGTGCTTTTAAAATTGATACCCTCATGCACCAAAAGACCCAGATAAGGGACAACTGGGTGGCTCAGTCAGTTAATTGTCTGCCTTCGGCTCAGGTCACAGTCCCAGGATCCTGGGAGCAGGGAACCTGTTTCACCCTCTCCCTCTGTCCCTCACTGCATGCCCCCCTGCATTTATGCTCTTTCTCTCTGACAAATAAATAAAATCTTAAAGTTAAAAAAAAGTCCACATAATTACATCATACCATGTTCTATCAATAACTGTTCTTATTCTTTTTCAGTGTACGTTATCCCTGATGTGTCTTATAGGAAAGAAAATGGTAAGCACCCAACATAGTATATTCAGAGCTCCCTGTTCCCTGTAGCATGTTCTGGGCTGGGGCTAGCACCCCGGGAGGGTGGGTCCCTTACTGGTCCAGCTTGCACAGAGTCCTAGAGAGGAATTAGGGACATGCTGGGCATACAGTCCCTGAACTTTGATGGGCTTCGATGTCCTTTCCTGAAGAAGACAGATAAAATAAGAAATAGAGAGAGAAGGGGCGCCTGGGTGGCTCGGTTCGTTAAACAACTGCCTTTGGCTCAGGTCATGATCCCGGAGACCCGGGATCGAGTCCCACATCGAGCTCCCTGCTCAGTGGGAAGCCTGCTTCTCCCTCTCTCACTCCCCCTGCTTGTGTTCCCTCTCTGGCTGTGTTTCCCTCTGTCAAATAAATAAAATCTTTTTTAAAAAAATAAAAAATTAAAATAAATTAAAATAAATAAAAAAATAAAATTAAAAAATTTTAAATAAATAAATATAGATAGATAGATAGATAGATAGATAGATAGATAGATAGATAGATAGATAAGATAGATAGATAGAGGGTCTCTGGAGCAAGACAGAATGACCTGGGACAGAAGTCCATCTCTATACTCAAGAGCTAGGGACCCCCACATTTAAAGAGGGTCTAGTCAGTTGTTGGGCTACCTGAGGTCTAGGCAGCAGCACTTGACTGGGATGCCCGGGCCCCTCCGAGTAGACTTATCCAAAGGCACTTTGGTAGGGAATAAACTGGCGCCCCTACAAATGGTCCTTTAAAGACTTTGAATTTTTATTACAGAGGGGTTAATTGAACCCTATGAAGAGAAAGGACAGGCGTGAATCCTTATGGTGGCAAAATCCCATCTTACACCTATCATTCCATAAACCAAAGCCCCACAATTAACAAGGTCCATCCTTTTATCAAACAACTGAGGGACTACAATCTCTTGTCTTTCAGCATAGTGGGGGCTGAGCAGAGGAGCAAGTCTTACACACAGGTGACTTATCAAATGAACTCTCAGATTCTAGACAACGCATCCTACCCACCGCCCTACCACCTCCAGACGGGAACTGACCAAAAGAATTTTCTTCATCTTATCCCATTCCCAGGGAGAGTTTACAGCCACGCTGCTCAAACTCTAACAAACAGAATGATCACCTAGGGGGACACCTTGGTTGTTCAGTGGTTAAGTGTCTGCCTTTGGCTCAGGTCATGATCCCAGGGTCCTGGGATTGAATCCCGCATCGGGCTCCCTGCTTCTCCCTCTCCCTGTAGCTCCCCATGCTTGTGCTCTCTGTCAAATAAATAATCTTTAAAAAAAAAAAAATTAGCACGTGGGGATCTTGTTAAAATGCAGATTCTGACTCAGGAGGTCTGTATTTCTCACAAGCTCCCAGCAACAGCTACTGCTGCTGAGCCATGAACCACACTGAGCAGCGAGGTTTGACAACAGCTTATAGATTGTACCCATAACAATCACCAGACCAGCCAAGCCCCCCACCTACCTGTGGAGGCTAAAAAGGAATTTACTGCAGGAAAGGTCGAGGAGGTGAAAACAGGAGAGTCGCCCCTGTGTGCCTATTTGTCAACGGCGCTGGCTTGCTCGTTTCTTCAGAGCTGTCCCCGGGGCCAGTTCTTTACTCCCTCTCTCCTCCCTTTCCTCATCTACAGTAGGCAGATCTGCCCTGCAGGGCAGACACACACCGCTCAAACATCTCTCCCAAATTCAGGAACTGTGGTTCTGTCAGGAAGAACCATTAGAAAAGTGGCACTGACTGGATGGAGAAAAACTAAGATTTGTTCTTGATCAGATGTAGAGAAGACACATCCTACTTGAGGGACTGCTATATGCCTGGCGCTGACCTCCAGAGCACTCTGGTGCGCCACTCTGAAGACCAGTGACACAGATGAGGGGCCCGGAGCGCCAAGGGGCTGGGGACACCACTCTAGGGCCTGTCACTTCCCCTACCCGACCCAGCCCTCACGGAGAGCCACTTCAGGGGAAGACAAGGATCTCACTAGAACAAAGGTAGAGGTTGAGGGAACTCTCCAAAGGAAAAGTTAATTAGGCAGAAAGCTTTGCCTTCTCCTCTAGCCCCAGTTATGACTGTTACTGCATATTTACTGTGTTTGTCTTAACATGTACACAGTGCCCACTGATGTTAATAGGGTTATTATGTTGAATCAAACACTCCGGAACGGTGCTATTCAGTATTCAGGACTGTGGGGTCACCTTCTTCCCTTGATAAACACCTAGTTTGGGTTCCCTCCAATTAACTATGTATTATTCAGTAAAGCCCTACTAAAAAGGGCAATCACAAATGATGGGTTTGCTAAACTATTAGGTCCAGAGCCAGACTCTTTCTCTGGATCTAGGGCAGACCCTTACTCCAAGAATCTCACGTGGGAGGTGCTGTCCCTCAGTCTGTCCAGACCCGTTCTCCCAGTTCCTTTCTCTATCCTCCCCATTGACACCCAAAAGGAACTTCCTCCTCAGATCTTGCTGGAATTCCATGGATTCTTGTCACATTTCCCTGAACGTCTTTTCTAAATTCTTCTCCCCTGTTTCCAGGGCGGGCAGTCTGGGGACACACAGTGTTCTTGGAATCAAGCTAAAAGGGCCCCGGTGCCTTGCCAGTTCTGGGGACCCAGTGTGCATGCGAGAACCAACAGAAGACACTGCCGGAAGGGCTCTCCCCACAGACATGTCAGGCTTCTGTCAGAAGCGTACCAGAGCTGGGGTAGGGGTCTACAGGCTGATCTGGCAGAGTGGTGTTCTCTGTCCAAACAGAGTTTTTATTACTGAACCCAAATTGGGAAGAAGTGCGAAGTTCACTTGTACAGAGATCGTGAAGAATGTCTCTTCTTCACCTCCAAAGGTGTCATGGACACACAAAATCAGGCAGAAGATGTCAGCCCTGCACTAACCTGGTGGATTTTCAGGGCTCTCTGGATGTGGCTCTCTGGATAGGCTGGCTTGAAGGGGCTGCTGTCATCCTAAAGCTGTAATTTCCCTAGGGGCCCCATGACCACATGAGAGCCAGTCCTCTGAGCTCCGCCTCAGGAGCTACACTTTCCCGGGAGCAGGAGATGGGGTCCAAGTTGTAATTATCAATTCCTTGATTCAATTTGCACCCTGTCAGCACTGGAGCTCTAAGCCCCTCTCCTGGCCCAGAGACAGCAGGCTGTAGCTGACCTTGAGAACAAAGTCATTTGCTCTCTGGAGGGCTTTTTTTTTTTTTTTAAGATTTTATTTATTTATTTGACAGAGAGAAACACAGTGAGAGAGGGAACACAAGCAGGGGGAGTGAGAGAGGGAAAAGCAGGCTTCTAGCCGAGCAGAGAGCCCGATGTGGGACTTGATCCTGGGTCTCCAGGATCATGACCTGAGCTGAAGGCAGTCGCTTAACCAACTGAGCCACCCAGGCGCCCCTGGAGGGCTTTTTATGAGCTCACTGGCTTGAGAATATATCTCATATGCTTTAATTCACAATTATGAACCATATGCAAATGTAGAAATGGGCACTTTTTTTACAAAACTGACAAGAGACAGGAATGTTTCTCAGGATTTCCAGGAGAAAATCACACTCAGAATAGATCTCTCCCATCATAAAACTAAAATCCTTCCCACCGCCTGCAGGGTCCTCTACAGGTGTAAGGTGGGATTTTGCCACACTACAGAGGGCCCTGTACCCCACCACATTTCCACTCCTGCTGCCCTCCACACTGACCCCTCTCCAGGCATACGCTGCCTCTTACAGTTTGTCAATTATGTCAACCACACTCCCACCTACTGTCACCGCTGGGCCTTTGAACTTCCTAATCCCCTGCCAGTAATGTTCTTTCCCAGCTACCTGCCTGCTTGCTCATTACTTTCCTTCATTCAGGACCCACTCAAATGTCACTTCATCAGGTTAACTTTTGCCGTCTATCAGGAACACAAACTTTCTAAAGTCACCCACTGAAACTGGCCCTTTTATAGCTATTTTATTAATATCCAAGAGTTGAATTTTGGGTAATTTGGTGATTTTACTTCAAGTCCTAGCAATGATGCATGCATTTTTATTTAAACAGGCAAGGATAAATATGCCACAACTCTGTTCCCTTTTGGTTTTATTTTCATCTGTTTCTTGTCATGGTTCTTTTTCCAAATGCCTTTCTTTCTGCTGTGCCTTCCAGAATCAGAAGTCTTGGATTTTGTTACTAAAGAGAACTTTTGGAAAGATTTATTAAATGAGTCCACTGACTCACTGGAAGTTGAAGGCATAGATGAAAAGGTAAGTCAAAAACTCAAGACCACCTTCCTCCAAATGGAACAGGCTGGCCCGAGGCCTGCCGGGAGCTGCCTCGCGAGCACAGGGATGCCTAGCTTCCCTCCGTTGTTAGCACAGCGCAACAGGGCTTTTCTTAAAACAGAAGTAAATTTAAATGACACACATTACATCAAGTGGGTCAGAGGAAAACCAAATGTAGCGTTCCACGGTCCTACTTCCAGAGCCCTGGTAATAAAAACAACCTCCACATCACTTCTGAAGGTGGCAAAGCACAAAACAAAACATTTACCAAGGCAAATCCATCTTTGTAGAAACGCTCAATAAAAATGAAGTTCAATTCCAGGAAGCTGGAGTAGGTGTACTTTTCCCAGCTTAAAACCCTAGATGTGGGGCGCCTGGGTGGCTCAGTTGGTTAAGCGACTGCCTTCGGTTCAGGTCATGATCCCAGAGACCCAGGATTGAGTTCCACATCGGACTCCCTGCTCAGCGGGAAGCCTGCTTCTCCCTCTCTCACTGCCCCTGCTTGTGTTCCCTCTCTGGCTGTGTTTCTCTCTATCAAATAAATAAAATCTTAAAAAAACAAAAACAAAAACAAAAAAAAACCCTAGACGTTATATATAAAACAAGCAGAAGCAGCTTCTGAAAAGTGGACTTAAGTTGGACCGAGTAGGAACCGGAGAACCCAAGGGATGACATGGCAATGAGTTCCCTGGGTTTTCATTTTGCTTCATCTGTCCCTGGTGATGAAGTGTTGAAAGACAGCAACTCAGAAACCCCAACAAGCACAGACAACAAAAGCCCCAATTAACACTTGCTATCTCTGACCAAAAAGCCAGGAATGGGGCATCCTGGCAAGACAGATGCTGAAGACAGCAGCCTCTGCCACCCGAGCACACACCACGATGACTAGCAGCATATGACTGTCCCCAGATCTGTCGCCTGCTGCCACCCCCCGCAGTGAGGTGCAGACCCAACCCTGAGCATCAAGGGACATCCTTTCCTCGGCTGGAGCCCATAACTGGACAGGAGATGGGAAGTCACTAGTTTAAATAAGCTTTACGTCTATAGCATGCTACACTGTCTTTCCTGCATCAATATTTTATCTGCTGGTACAGCCTGGTGGCTCTAACTTCCTGTGTCAACTTATTTCTAAGCCTTACAATGCAGGATAATACAGGTAGAAACATTAGTATGCATTCTTTCCATTATGGCTAAGAAACTTTCTCAGGATTCCGGGTATTAATGACAATCACAAGAGTGAAATCTTGTGTGCCTGGAACTCAAAATTAAGCAGATATATTTTTCTAAATTTACAATAGACGAGGAAGGAGGGGGAAGGAAGAGGAGGAGGAGGAAGAGGAGAAGAAGGGGAAGGAGAAGGAGGAGGAGGGGAAGAGGAAGAGGAGGAAGAGGAAAAGAAGAAGAAGGAGAAAGGTTTTTGGTTTTGTTTTTTTTAAAGATTTTATTTATTTATTTGACAGAGAGAGAGAGCACAAGTAAGCAGAGAGGCAGGCAGAGAAAGAGGGGGAAGCAGGCTCCCTGCTGAGCAGAGAGCCTGATGCGGGCCTCGATCCCAAGACCCTGAGATCGTGACCTGAGCCGAAGGCAGAGGCTTTAACCCACTGAGCCTCCCAGGTGCCCTGTTTGGGTTTTTAATTATTATTTAACTGGGACATTTTCTGGTCTCCAGTTCGTATTTAGCCTTACATTTCTTGCTGTCCGCACCTTCTGTATACCTTATATTAATAAGAATTGCTTTTCAAATACTGAAAAACCACATTAAAAGAGAAAAAAACAATTTCTGGAAATCACATTCACCTCATTGGATTTACTAAGAAAGTAAGCTTAGGCATTTTCAAAAGATTTTTCAGCAAGAGCTGAAATCTCAAGGAATGGTTTTAACTAGAAACTTAAATTATTCAGAACCCGTCAGCACACCTGTCAGCGGGAGTTCACTGCGCCAGCCAGAGCTGCAGCCCCAGACAGAGGGAACACTTCGTCTGTGTGCCTGTGCATAGCGCCCTGGGAGGGCTCTGGTAACCACTGGGCTGCGGAGCCCCCTGCCTGGATGCAGGCACTCTCATGATAGGTAGCTGTACAGCTGGGAAAGCAGTACTCAGGCAATGTCACAGGTGGCAGATGTGGGCAAGTAGGGCCAGAGCAGGACAGCAAGAACAGAGAAAATGCTGTGTGGTACCTATAGCTGAAAGACTTGGGTTTTTGTTTGTTTGTTTGTTTGTTTGTTTGTTTTGTTTTGTTTTTTTTGTGTGTGGACCTCTGAGGTCCCTTTTGGAGGAATACCAGAAACCACCAGGCTACAAACTAAAGAGAGGAAGCCGAAGTCCTTCTATCTGGATAGTGGCTATCAACTTATGCTTGGGTTATTCTGACAATTCAACTCCTTTGCTCTTTTAGTTCACTATACATGCTTGTTTTAGTTCTATGACATGCCCATGTGTCACAAACCTTGCTGTGCAAATGCTTTTGCTTGTAAGAACCAGAGTTTCCCCCAGAAGTCTCTGGGCAGGGAGGACTCATTACTGGGATCCCCAATACACCTACCACGCTGAGGAGGATAGTTCTACTCTACAGGCAGGGGAAGCAAATGGGGGGAAACCTCTCTAAGATGTCACATGTGCTGGCTAAATTGAATGGTGTGGCACCGCTTAGAGGGGATGAGAACTTCAATGAAGCCTGGCCAATGGGTCTCTTGTCTGGTGGACCACAGTGGGCACCATATTTTCTGGGGAACAAAACTTCGCATCCAAAGAGGATGATGAGAGATCACTGGCCTAGGCAAATAGGGAGCCTCTTCTTCCCAAGGGATGAACTGTCAACAATGAGGAATTTAGAGGCAGACATACTGGCACCACGGGCCTTAACCTCACCCTGCTCCGAAGCACTGACTCCAGTGTTAAAAGGTAAACGGCATATATATTGATCAGAGCCGTGCATCCTCCTACTGGAAGTGGTCAGGAGTGCTCCACTGGCAGAAGCAGGGGAGAGTATTTTATCAAGAAGAAGCAGAAGCAGAGCAAGGACATTTTTGGTTGGCCAACACTTAACACCTCATTGGCTGCTTGTCATTGGTTGTCCTTAGGTTTCGATTCATAACGTCACGGTATCTATAGGTTAAGATTTCCGTTTGCTCACCCAGTCCCCACTGTATTAGAGCCACCTCCGGGTAACAGTCTGCTCATTTAACTAACACCAGCAATGGGAGAGGAGCATGCAGAGGCTGGGAGCTGGGCAAGTCTGGCCAACCACAAGCTACATTCTTTTATTTGTCCCAGCTCACACACAACCTTGGCTCCATTGGCCTTCCACTTCCAACAGGAGGCGAATAAGTTAATGACATGCTATATGTGATCATGTGTTGACCAACCACCATAAAACCTCAGCCTGGAGGTGGGCAGGGCAACATGAAAGCGCCCTGGTTTTCTTCAACAGCAAGCCATATGTCACCTTCTGTCCAAAGGGATCCAGAAAACAAAGTCCCATGAAGACCCGCCATGGTTATTAGCTTCACAGACTTGGGACAGAACACTCCAATTTACAAAATGAAAAGGCAGCTGGCAACATCATTACTTTGGAAGACTTCCTAATTGTCCACTCCTAGAACACGCTAGGTGCTAGCCCACCTGCCTAAGACTGCCATCCTTCACAGGGGAGCAGCCGCTTCTGCCAGGCCTTCCCTGCAACTCAGAAAGCCTGTTAACACTTTTAAATAGTAGAGGCGTTTTTATGCTCTATAACCATCTCCACATTCGGAAAAAGGGTTGTTTTATGCTCTGAAAAGATTTCTTGGCATGCTGCTGTTAAAAAAAAAAAACAAACCTTGAGCGAACTGGGGAGGGAGGAGTATGAGGATAATGGGAATATTCTTTAAAACAAATCTTGCCAGCCACCCTGTTGTTCCCACTGTTTGTGTTTTCCTAATAGCATGCTGAAATCTCACCTGGCACCTTTGGGAATCAAAAAAGGGCTTCATTGGTAAGCTGTTACTTCCCCTTTTCTGGGTGTTTCATTCTGTCCCTTTTGTAGCCTCTCAGGAGCTCCTATCAGACAGTGTTTAGGACCATGCTCAAAGAAATGGCTGCTCACAAAGAACAGGAAGAGGATATTGACATCCCCATGACCGGACTTCTGGAGAGTGAAACCAGAAGGAAACTGGGAATTCTGTAAGTGACAGGAGGGATGAAGCTATTGGTCAGTGGGCTCAGGCAGGCCAGCAGTAGCCACAAGGAAAGTCTAAATCGAGCCATCACAGAGAAAAGTGCAAGGCCAGGGCCAGGTGGGTCCCCTGGGGCAAAGAGCCAGCGTGAGAGCAAGGGGCAGCGAACTACCAAAGTGGGCAGGTGAACTACCAAAAGTCAAGAGCAAGGAAATCTACGAGGGTGGGAGGTTCAGGATAGTATCAAAGGCTGGCAGTGACAGAGGTTGGAAATCCAGGGCAAGAAAAGTCTTGGAAGGAGCATGAGCTTATACAGAAGTTTAGGGAGCAAGGCTCAGAGCCCTAGCCTTATGAGAGAGGGGACAACTGGGGATTAAGATCCTAAGCATCTGCCAAGAAATTCGCTAGCTTCATCATAGTGCACCGACCTGGAAGTCATGGCCAGAATCCCCAATTAGAGTGGGGAACAATGAGGTTATTGCAGACTTGCTGGCACCAAGTCTTTCTAATTGTCATGTTCCCAGGTCACAGAATGCTCCTGAACTCAGTTTGTACTTCCAGTCTGTGGTGCGTGGAAACCTGGACCTTTATTTATCCAACTGCCAGAAACCTAGCACTCAAGGGGCCCCTTCAGGCCTCCTGTACATCTACTGCAGGCTTTGGCAGTGGCACCAAGGAAGAGGCCGTGGGGACACAGGGTGCCCCACATAACCTCCTTGAGGAGCTGAAGCTTTAAGAAGACTTCTGCTTTAGGCTCAGTAGACTCTTGGAGCCAGAGACCCCCAAGGCTTCTCTAGGAAGCAAAACACAAAGACCATCCAAGCTTTCAGATCCTTACACAGCTACGAAAACAAATGCAAAGTGACTTCCCTGTAAGTTATCCTGCCTCCTATGTGACATTTCCCCAACCCATTCCACCTCACTGAAGCCCATAACCAAGGTTCCTTCTAATCTGCTTGCCTTCAACACACATGTCCTGAGCACCTACTACATGCTGATCTACTAGGTGCTGGTCAATAGAGCAGTCTGCCGTTGAAGAGCCAGCTGGCAAAGGTGGGCAAGGAGTCAAGGGAGGAACATTTTCCAGAGGGCCTCGGGGGTCTCTGGCTGGGTCCCCTCACTGGAGTTTACTCTTGCATACCTCTGGCCTCCTGCTTTCAACCTGCAGGTCAGGCTTCACCCCATCGCCAGTTCGGTCCTTATTCTTTCACAGAGGATGGCAGGCTAGGTAACTGCTTTAATTCCATTCATAGTGCTCATAGATAAAACAAAGAACATTCCATACAAATGGGCCACGAAAAGCTCGTTCTCAATTTCCACCATTGCTTCTAAAGTACAAACAGTAAACCTGCTCCCTGCCAGGGAAAACAGCTCGGCCCCTCCCAACAAAAGGCATTTACTTCCTAGAATCACTTAGGGTTAAATTATTCTGCTCTCCTCAAGGAATTCAAACTGAGAACTTAAGATCTGTCCTGACAAAGGCCTTCTTCTCAGATCCAATCAAGCCTGGGATGCTCACTCCTTCCAGCACATTCCCTTTCAAAGGAGCTGTGATCTGAGGACCAGGAATCACCCTGGAGACTACCCTTATTTCGCGGTAAAACAGTTCAAGCCACTGAAGTCCCAAGATGACTTGCTTTGTATTTGTAAGGGCTTGATCCTTTTGAAGAGTTGTACTTCAGTGTGGCTTTCATGATAAGTCATTTTGAATAAGATTCTTGAAAATGTTTCCACTACATGCAAAGGGGTCTCGAGTAACTGTGCAGTGCTGCTCCCAGCTGTTTGCAAATGTAACCTTCACTGGGATAACACGGGCCATTGAAAGATCAGGCTGCCCAAGCTTAACTCATAGAGACAGCCTTGCATTTGGCCCTCCCAGCCCTGTCCTAGCTCCCGATGGCCCTTATAGTATTCATTTTGAGTGGTTTGGGTGTCAGCTTCGAGTCCAGGAGGCAAGCACTAGATCAATACCATGTGCTGACTCGTTATTCCTGAGTACTGACTAGAAGAAAAACAGACTCTGAAAGCAGAGCCACAGGCCCAGTTTTTCAACTATGAGAAACACCCAGCAGACCCCAGCACCGTCTACAATGTGTAGCATTACATGTACATGACTTTAGTCCCAGCTTTTAAAGGTAACTCACATTCCTTTTAGGTTGAAGAAAAATTTTGAGAAATACAGGACAACGATCCTCTGGATTATGAAGAAACGTGAAAGTAAGGACCCCGTCCCATTTTCCATCCTGTGGCCAGCTCTCCACTGAGCCTCTCACCTTCTGCCATATACCCTAAAGGGAGCAGAAACGCTCCTTGCCTAGCTTGAGCACCCTACTGGGTTTGCAAGGTCCTAGCTTCCAGGGATAAAACATCAAGCAAGATGGGCACAGTCTGAGGCCTTAGTCTTTGGCAGGGCGTGAGGCTCAATAAGAAAGCAGGGGGATTCATGTATGCAAGGGTTAAGTGCTACAGTGGGAAGAGGAGGCAATGGAGCCCCATAGGAAAGGATCTCACCTAGATTTGAGGGGCTACCTAGACTGTTCACACAAAGTTTGGGGAAGAATTAGCCCCTTTACCAGACACTGAAGGCAGCTCAGGTCCAGCTGTTAAGATTTGCCAATCATGGAGGTTGCCGGTGTTTTTAAGTCTAATTGTGGAAAACTTGGGCCAAGAGCCTAAGCTGTGAGCCTACTTCATTGAGAAACTCAAAGCCACTTCTCTTTCAGATGACTAGATCCAACTAACACAGACATGGCAAGAATACCCATGGCAGGCATTGCTAACCAATCCTGGTGCTTTTTCTCTCTGAGCCTCAGATTCCTTCCCAAGACTGTGTTCCAGTCCCCCAGTACTGATTTATGCCCCTGACCTCACTCTTTGGGAGTAACTGCTGTGGACTAGGTATGCTCACATAATCTATCTGTTTCAAACAAATCTTCCTAACTGCGTGAAGCAGGATAAAGAAGCTAAGACTCAGCAAGGCGAGGAGACTTACCTGAGATCACCCAGCCATTGTGTGGGCACAAGCCACATTCTGCCGAAGCCCTTTCAGGCCAAACCTGGGGCTCATCCCCTAGTTATCCCCTAGGCACAGTGGGGTGCCCCCAAAACGAGGAGTGGGGATTCAGATGCTTAGCTGCCAAAACACAACAAAAATCTATTCTACTTACGAAGCCATACTTGTCTACTGCTCATAGTTCTCTTCCCTCTGGGCTGTAGACACCTGAGTCTTTCATTCCTTGACACTTCAAGCAAAGCACACAGTAGGTACTCAATAAGTGTTTTGTTTTGTTTGATGGATGTAGGCATGCATGATTTTTTTTTCCTTCTTTGGGAAATTACGGCCTGCCAGGATACCGTTACATGGCCAGGGTAGGACTTCCAATTGGAAAATAAGATTTGATATGGCCAGATTCCCATAGTACCTCATCACCACCCCTGCCCACTCCCTGCTCTTCTGGACAACTAGAAGGTTTGAGCTTTTTAGACAAAAAAAGCGGCACTTCAAATAGATAAAAGGCAACTCCTCCACATTATGGCTGTAACCAGTCCCAAAGAAACCTTCCAGTCTCTTTTGAGATACAAACTCATTTACTTCCGGTATACAGACCATTCCCCATTCTAGGCACACAGCCTAGTCTGCACACTCGGACTGCTGAGCCCAGGCTGGGTGCATGTGTGTGGGACCTGTGATCAGTCACTCAGGGACCTCCACTTAGAGAGGTCCTGTGCTTGGTTTAACGTCCTGCGGCTGTCACTGTCCTGAAATTCTTAATTTTAGAACAAGGACCCCTGCATTTTCATTTTGCATGGGGCCTCTCGAATTATGTAGTCTTTCCTGTTCAGAACTATCTCGCCTGGGAAAAGGTGGGAGACCACTACCCCGCCTGAGTCACAAGCCGTCAAAATTCAAAGCTGCCTGTGTGCAGGCTACAGATCGATGGACCCTCTCCCAGGCGGCCGGCGCTGTGCAGGCATTATTCACAGTAACTCCATAGGTCTGTGTAGACAGCATCACCCCATTTTTTGGAAACTGAGGCTCTGAAGGGTGGCCTAAAGCCTCACCCTTACAATGGCTGAGTTGGATATACAGCTCAGACCAGAGTGTCCATGACTTTAGCATCCTGACAGGGAAACAAAATTAATATATAAATGTCCTCTTTTACCTTCACCTTTTCAGAAATGTTTTTTATTAATTTCTAGTGGACACTCGGGAACTGTGGTTGGGCTCATGTCAGCATTTTCCTTCTGACAAATCGTTATCACTTGTAAGCAGGTACCAGAGCTGGAAGGTGCTTCTTGCAGGGAGACCGAGACCCACTTCCAAACTTCCTACACAGGTCTCCAAATGACCCTGCCCTGCCACCTCTGGCTATTGTTTTCCTGGGGAAAAGCTTCCTCTCTGAGCTCTACTTGGTGGCCTCTTTAGTTCCTGAGATGTGCCATGGTTCTGGATTCTCCTCCCATCTCCCAACCACCCACCCCCTTCTCACTGACTCTACCTCAGGCACCTTCTTCTCTCCTCTGGAATGAGCTCTCCCTAGTCTCCGTGACTCCCTTCTCCTCTCTCAGTCCTTCCTTCACACTGTTTCCAGAATAATCTTTTTAAAATTCCTCATCGGTCCTCCATTGCCTCCAGGAAAATGCCCACCTTCCTCGTGTGGCTTAGAAGTTTTTCCTCTGCAAACACACTGGCTTTTTTGTTCACCATGGAATGGGCCAGGAATCCCCTGCCACAGGGCCTTTGTACTCGCTGTTCCTCTGTCTAGAGCACTCTTTGCTCCAATATCCCGGGTAGCTTGCTCCCTCACTTTATCCAGGTCTCTGCTTAACTGTCACCTTCTCAGAAATGGTTTCCTTGGCTACCCTTTATAAGTCAGTGCACACACACATACACATGTGCACACACACACATTTTCCACTCTTCTCACCTTGCTTGACTTTTCTTCAAAGCACTCCCAGCCGTTTGGCATGCTAAGCTGCATCCATTCACTTGTTTGGCATCTACCTCCTCTACTAGAATGGAAAGTGGGGACTACAGCAATCCGCGATACCCAGGACAGCTCTGGGCACCCAGGTACATAGCAGATCTTTACTAAATGAGTGATCAAGGAATCACTTGATCCTGCCTGCCTCCCTGGAGTCACCAGTCATCTCTAACCCTGTCCCACTGTGGCCTTCGACACCTTATACTGGGAATTCCTCTCACCTGTTGGAAGCTTAACCTCCCCGGCCATCTCCTCAGCCTCCAGGCTCCTCTCCTGGGAGCTCTCCTGGCCCCTCTGGGACACCTTGGCAGGGTGCTGGGTAAAATGAGAAGCTGGAGGGCAAGGATAGACTCAAAGGCCTCTCCACACTGGTAGACATCTATTTCCATAAGTCAGAGAACTTACTTCCGAGGTTCATCCTGGGCAGCCGAGAGACAAGTGGAGGTCCACACCCGCCGGCCGGGGTCTGCAAGCACTGGGTTCAGTCCCGGTATGTCGTCCAGGTAGTCTCGCCTACACGCTGCTCTCTCAAGGCGGCGTCCTTGAAAATGGCTCCGGCTCTGGCCGGGCCAGTGGGCAGAAGGTGCCTTCCACGGATGGACGGATGGGGAGCAGGTGAGGAGCTTCTGATTGCCTGGCTCTAGGTCAGAGGTCAAGCAGTGATCACACGCTCCCACTGACCTCCTCCAACAGTGTTGACCCCAGTGGCGGGGCAAGGAAGTTCTCCTCACTGACATCCCCCCCCCACCCACCTGACCCAGTTCGTTACCAAGGGAACCGGGCTGCTCAGGCCCTCAGTTCCGGCTGTCTGTCTGATGCCCACAGATGGTCACTGGGAGCTGGGTTGTCCTCAGTAGCCCTGCCCATTTAGTTCCAAAATTCAGTGGTCATCAAAATGGACACAAATAATGATAAAAGGAAACTTGCTGCTGTGAAAACGAAGTTGAATGCTTAAAAAAAAAAACCTCAGTAAGAAAATAGTTTTTTTAAAAACTGCTTTAAATTAGATGCAGACAATACATACATTAAAGATGGAGGAACAGATAGAACTTTTTTTTTAAGTTCCTGATTCTGCATTCAGACTATTAAGAAACTACCAAAACTGAAAATTATAGGTAATAAATTATTAGGGGGTTTGAGCAAAAATGACCACAGAGCCTGTCATCAGACCCACCCACAAAGGAAAGATCTTGCCCTACATTTTAAAACGGCGTGCTAATACACATTCAGGGTTTAAGTTAAAATAACATGTTTAACATATGTTTCCTTTTTTTTTTAATGACTCCCCACTTTCGCCTATTTTTTAAATGAACAGAATTGGCAGCCACTCTGGTCATTAGCATGTCACCAGCATGTCGCCCCCTGGTGGTCTTCATAACGGTGTTTGGCAGCTAGCCCTGGGCCGGCACGCTGGAGGCTCTTGATAAATACATGTTGAATGAATGAATGCAGGAAATGAGAGAGCTGGGAAGTCAACACCTACATTTCTCCCCAATGGTTTACTCTTTCTACTTACTGGGCTGTTTTTGTGCCTTGGGGGCTAAGGCCAATATGTCAAACCCTCACCCTCTCTTTGGTGCCCTGAGAAAGATAGGTCTAAACTTTCTCTCTCTTCTCTACCAGACTTACCCAACTCCAGAGCCGCAGCAACAACCCCAGCTATGTCTACTTTCACATTTCAATTATGGAATCAACTACCACAAGTCAAGGAGTCTGTGACAGAAGTCAAAAAATCCCGTCATGTTGTTGGTCGTAAGAAGAAATTAGAAATAGACACAGAATGGGTACAGAGCAAGACCGAGGTAGGTAGGGCAGTGCCTTGGTGTTTTTACTTTGTGTGGGTTTTTGCTCAGATGAGACATATACACACACACCATCAGGGAGCTGTCAGAATGAATATACAACATGAATACAAACAAGAAAAGTGTGCTCCACACAGAAAGGCACACTTGAGTGTGTGTGTGCGTGTGCGTGTGTGTGTGTGTGTGTGTGTTATCGGCAAATTAACTGGGGCTTTTGCATGGGTTCACTGAGACTCCTCTCCTTGCAGGGCCTGACTTAGGCAACTGGATGGAACTGGAAGGAGAATCAGGGAAACACATATTATAATATATAGTTCTATCCCTTAATAAATTAAAAATTTATATCAAAAATCAATCACATAGTAAATAGATAAATACACTGTGGTACATCCATACAATGGAATATTACCCAATACTAAAAAGAAATGAGCTATCAAGCCATGGAGGAAACTTAAATTCATATTACTAAGTCAAAGAAGCTAATCTGAAAAGTCTACATACTGTAGGATTTCTACTATATGCCATAAGTCCTAGAGTCATTCCAACTATAAGATAAAACTATAGAAATAATATAAAGGAGGGATGAATATGTAGAGCATGGAGGATTTTTAGGGCAGTAAAAATACTCTATATGATACAGTAATGGCGAACGCATGTCATGGAACATTTTCTGAACCCATAGGATATATAACACCAAGAGGGGTACTAATGTAACCTATGGACTCTGGGCAATAATGACGCACCTGTGGAGGTTCCTTGACTATGAGGGACACTGTGGTGCAGGGCGTAGAAAATGTGCAGAAAATGAAGGAAGATGGGCATGGGTGTAGAGAAAAAGATGTATGGGAATCTCTACTTTCTGCTCAATTTTGCTGGGATCTGCTCTAAAAAGTAAAGCCTGTTAAAACACTAACATGGTACATTTATAAAAATGTATAATATTTGATACTATACATAAGTGAAAACATCTCAAAATATTGGAGTCATTCAGAGTGAGAGAACAACCAGGTCTGAAGCTCAAAAAAGAGTCACTGACGGGGGAATAAGGAAGATGTAATAGGCTTTATGCATTCTTAATACATGAAGTAAGAGCCTACGATGCCCCAGGGACTGTTCTAGGTGCTGGAGATAGAAGGGGGAACCAAAAAAGTCCCTGGGCCCATGGAATTTATGTTCCAGGTGAGGAGACAGCCAACATGTGGCAAACTGTTGAGTGCCACGTCAGGTATTTTTAGGAGCCATGGATAAGGAAGCATAAGGGGCTCATGAATTGTTGGCCTGAGAGAAGTACTCTCATACCCACAGGGCAGGTGGGGAAGTGCCCTTTGAGTCTGGACACATATGAAATGAGGGGCAGAGCAAAGAGCTCAAGGACAGCTGTGGGCAAGTGAGAGAAGGATAGGGAATGAGCTCAGTTGCCCCGGTCAGACAGAGCCCCATGGGCTATAGTAAGACTTAAGATTTTATCCTAAGGATGAGAGGAAGTCACGAGGATCTGGAGCAGGGGAGGAACATCACTTGACTTATACTCTAGAAGAACGTTTCTGGCTATGAACGGAGAAAAGATATAATGAGGCAAGACTGGAGGCAGGAAGTTCAGCTGAGAGCCAGGGCATCAGTTCAGGTGAAAGGTGATGGACATCTCAGCTAGGGTGAGGGCAGTAGAGGTGGTGGAAAGCAGTCTGATCCGGGATATTTTTTGAAGGAAGAATCAAAAAGGCTTTCTGTTAAATTGAATTCATGTGAGAGAAAGAGAAGATGAAAGGATGAATCAAAGAATTTTGGCTTGAGCAGCTGAGTAAATGTTAGATTACTATTTACTAAACTGGACAACACAAGAAGCTTAATGTAACATTGTGCAAGTAATAAAGCATTTGTATGTGTAATACAAGCTGAGCTTTTCCCAATAATCTCATGGGATAAGTATGATATTGCCATCTCCACTTTATAGTTGAAGAAAGTGAGGCCCAAAAAAAAATCTTAAATGACTGCCACTCAGACATAGAGCCTCCTCCTGAAACGTTCCCAAAGCTAAGAGGCTTAATAGCCAGATGTGTTTCTTGCTCATGTCACATCTGAATTGAGTCTCCTGGCCCTCTTGAGTGACTTTCCTTGAGGCTGGCTGCTGGGGATCTGGGCTCTTTCATTCCGGGTCTCCGCCATCTTGGAGTCCTTTGTGTCCCCCCCATTGCATAGATAGGAAGTAAAGTTATAGCCTAGGCTTAAATTTTATCAGCCAAAAGAAGTCACATGACGCCACCTAGATGCAAGAGAGCTGGGAAATGGATTTCTGCTGTGTGTCCCGAGGAAAATGAAAAGAGTCTGCACTAAGCAGAAAAGTAACCAAACATCTTAACATGATGAGGCTGGCCTCAGCTTGTGGCAAAAGTAGGAGAGAACCAGAAACCAACACTCTAACCAAGGTATGACTCTTTCACAGCCTCCAGAAAGGAATGGAGAGTTCAGTATCCCTTCATCTCTTGGGCCTGCATGAAGAAAGGAATTCAGTGAACCAGCCAGAACTCCTGCAGACAGAGAAATCAGGGGAAAGCCAGGGAACTCTCTCGGTTGTACCAGACATGGAATGGTGAGGGTGTTGGAAGCCCTCAGAGGCCTTCGGCTTCCTCACATCCAGTATATCACTGAAAACTTAGTTGGTTTCTTACTCCAGCTGGGCTGATGGACTCCAGGTTTCCTATAATCCCTGGCCTGTCCTGCCTCAGAGCTTATGTTCCTGCGGTGGCACATCTGTCCCCAAATCAATCTTGAATGCCCTCCTACCGCCAAGGGGAAGGTTCTCACCAAGACCTGTAAACCAGGGTTCCTTCCTAACCCACCACACACATCGGGCTGCCCAAAAGGCCCATGAGCAGTGGGACATTGGGTTGCCTTTTTTTTTTTTTAAACAAGTGGGCACTAAATTCCAGGTAATCCTATTTCTAAGTGTGTGCTGGCCTTTCAGGAACCAGCAGCTCCCCAGCGGGCGGGAGGAGCTCGGGGCCAGACAGACATCCGCACCGGGCCCTGCCCAGGAGGTGGAGTTTCCTCCAGCAGAACTGAAGGAAGGGCCCAGGGTGTAGTCCCTCCTCTCTTACCTGGTCTCTCCTAGTCTCAGACTCTGTCCCCACGGAAACAGCGATGAAGTGTTGGCTTTGAAAGAAGCCACTTACTATGTAATCCCCAGTGAGAGAAATGTGATAACTCCACATCCAGGTCAGAGACTTTGCTTTGCCCGTGGGGTCCTCATTCCTAGGAAAATGTCATTCCATGACAATTGAATTTGATGGGCACACAGCGTCTCGAGGAAGTCTGGCTTTCACAGAGTGTGTGAAAATAAGACATAAATACAAATATCCTCTCCCATGAGTAATAACTAGAAGCTCCTTCCAGACCATCCAGAACAAACCAACCCCGGATGTCTTTAAAAAGGACTGTTTTAGGTTAAAACAGAAAAGAGAAGTGATATGTAGACTGAAGGTGGGAAGTAGCTGGGAGGTGACTGGTTGGAGGCAGTGTGTTCCATGGACAAGCCTGCAGGCAAGGGCCAGACTGTGTGACTCTGGCTCTCCCCTCGCTGGACAGCTTTGTGTATGTCACTTGTCCTCATCTGCAGGGGAGCCAATGATCATGTCTGCCTAGTAGGGTCCCTGTGCTGTGGAAAACAGCATTTGGCGCAGTGGGGGTCTGGGGATGGAGTCAGTTTGTGGAACTGACGTTGTCACCTCAAGTGGTTTTCACCCGGACACCCAGGTTCCCGGGCATTCCAAGGCATGCCCTAAGCTGAAGCTGCATCTTTATCTTTGATCACCTTAGATCTGGGCATTCTGCTGTAAGCTATCTTGAACAAAGGGGTCTTCAACAGTTAAAACAATAGCTGAAGAACTACTGACCCATTTAGAGCAATGTGGGACACTGGATGACCCGAAAAGCTTTCCTACTGCAAACATCTGGGAAATGTAGATGACACGTAAAAAGCGTCAGAAATACAGAGGAGAGTGTGTAAGAAAGTAAGGGACATAATCAACACCAGAAGGAGAGAGAAACCCAGATATCAGAGGAGCGAGCATGCGAGCAGGGGTGGTGAGGTGGGATGGTGTTTTGGGAGCAGAGGGCAAGAAGCAGGAGAACAGCTCATCCTAATAATCCAGGCGCTTGGGTGTTTGTGCCCAGAGGGGAACACAAGGACACACGTGTCCTTTGCAAGGAAATAGCCACACATGAAACTGCTCCAATAACTGATGACACACAGGGCCACAAAACAAGTCTCAGCAAATGCTCAATAGCTAATATCACATAGACTATGCTCTCTGACCCCAGTGAGGTTTCTTGTCTTTGTTTTTTAAAAGATTTTATTTATTTGACAGAGAGACAGTGAGAGAGGGAACACAAGCAGGAAGAATGGGAGAGGTAGGAGCAGGCTTCCGGCTGAATGGGGAGCCTAATGCGGGACTCGATTCCAGGACTCTGGGATCATGACCTGAGCTGAAAGCAGACGCGTAGCGACTGAGCCACCCAGGCGCCCACCCCAGTGAGTTTTAATTAGTCATAATAACATCACCCAAATCCACATCGTGCATTTGAAAATTTAAAAAACCCACTTGCAAATAACTTGTGTGTCAAAGAAGAGACATATTGGAAATTCAGAAATATTTAGAATGGGATGAAAGATAAACATTTCTATATGTGGGAAACAGCTAAAACGGTATGTTGAGAGCAATGCTATAACTTTAAATGCTTATTTTAAGGAATATTGATCTGAATTTCCCTGATGGCTAATGATGCTGAGTATTTTTTCATGTGTCTGTTAGCCATTTGAATGTCTTCTTTGGAGAAGTGTCTCTTCACGTCTTCTGCCCATTTTTTGACTTGATTATTTGTTTTTTGGATGCTGAGTTTGAGAAGTTCTTTATAGATCTTGTATAGCAGCCCTTTGTCTGTAGTGTCATTTGCAAATACCTTATTCCATTCCGTGGGTTTCTTTGTTTTGTTGACTGTTTCCTTTGCTGTGAAGAAGCTTTTTATCCTGATGAAGCCCAGTGATGGGTATCAAGGAGGGCACGGATTGCATGGGGCACTGGGTGTTACAAACAATGAATCATGGAACACTACATCAAAAACTAATGACTTACTCTATGGTGACTAACATAACATAATAAAAATAAATATTAAGAAGAAGTAGGAGGATCGAGAAGAAGAAAGATGAAAATGGATGAGCTCAATATTCAATTCAAGGAATTATAAAATAGAGTAATACAGAAAACCTAGAGAAGGTACAAGTATATAAATGCTAATAATAAGACTAAAAACTGATAAAACAGAACAAACTAACCAACAGCCAGCTCTCTGAAAATATTAGTAAAATAGGCAAATCTTCAGGTGAAGTTCATCCAGGAAAAAGAGAGAGAGAGAGAGAAGATAGTCATAATAAAAAGAATGAAGGCAAAGTCATAACTACAGAGACAGTAGAGGGCTTCTTTAAATACCATATGACAACAGTTTTAGGACAATAAATTTTAAAATTTACCTAAAATGAACAATGTCCTAAAAAATATAATGCACTAAAACTGGATCAAGAAGAAATTATAAAAGCGCTGAAAAATGCCAATGTTATGAGTTGAACTGCATCCCCCTCAAAAGATGTCTTTAAGTCCTAAGCCCAGGTGCCTCAGAACAGAACCTTCTTTGGAAAATTAGTCTTTAAGGATGTGGTTTAGAGGAGGTCATGGTGAAACAGGGTGGGCCCGAATCCAGCATGATCGGTGCTCTTTCCAAACGATGGGCCCAGGGAGGACAGCACATGAAGGTGGAGACAGACGTTGCCGCCATGCACAGACAAGGAACAAGGATCCCAGGTCACCACCACCACCCAGGAGAGAGGCACAGAAGAAATTCTTCCTAAGAGCCTCCAGAAAGAACTAACCCTTTGGAAACCTTGATTTCGGACTTCTGGCCTCTACCTCTGTGAGAAAATAAACTTCTGTAGTTTTAAAGTGTCCCTTGGTTTATTTTGCTACAGCAGCCCTAGAAAACTAAAATCAATGGCCAGACCGCCTGGATGGCTCAGTTGGTTAAGTGTCTGGACTTTGGCTCAGGTATGATCTTGGGGTCCTGGGACCGAGTCTTGTGTCCCTGTCAGCAGGGAGTGTGCTTGTCCATCTGCTCCTCCCCCTGCCCCTACCCCCAATTCATGTTCTCTCTCCCTCTCAGATAAATTCTTTTAATGAAAAAAGAAAAAAGAACCACCAAAAACCATTAAAGGATTGAAATGACAGTTTAAATCTGCACGCGCGTGTACACACACACAGAGCCGTCCCTCTCCAGCTCCTGGTCACATAGATGAGTAAACTGAGGGGGCCCTGAGAGGTTTCCTACCTAGAATCCTCAGCAAGGTGGCACTAGTGATGGGTGGGGTAGTGATGGGTGGAGTGGCAATGTGGGCATTGGGAGAGTAAACCAGTCCCAAGTACTCTAGTGACAACACCATACTCTGAACTGAGACAATCAGTCTCTGTGCATTTTTTATAAACAGCTCATCTTTTCTTCCCAGGTGCACCACCATGATGTAAAATTCACCCTCTACCCCAGCGAGACCGTCTTCCAAATCCTCTTTCCTGATGGATCAGGCCAGATACAGTATCCACCAAAGCCCAGAGACACACTGACACATATAGTGCCTCAAAAGTCTGTGGGTCAGGGCTGGGGTGTGGGTTTTTCCTGAGGCCTGTGTCCTCTGCAGGGCTCTGCCTTTCCCAGGGACCCCAAGGGGCTGCGTGTGCCTTAACTGTCTTCCAGCTATCCATCAGGAAACCTGGCTCTGCTCATTCTCAGTACAAAACAGAGAGAGTTCACATACATCGTTCTGGAAGACAGTAAAGAAAGGTGTGTGCAGGCCCTTATCAACAACTCTGGCCACGCCACCTTCTATGATGAAAACAGAAAACTCTGGTAAGTTTGGGTCGGGAGTCCCAAACATACCTCCCCACAGGGAGGCGCTGTGGTTAAGGATTGACTCTCAGTCCACAGTCCACACAGCCATCCTGCCTCACTGGGTTATGCCTCTCTCTCTCTCCCCTCCATTCACTTGTGAATTTGTTTCTGAGGCCCACACATATTGCAAAGAGGAGACGGGTATCATGATGGCAGCAAGGCAGGTCCCTGACCTCAGGGAAGGCACTCTTTGTCGTCATTCCTTCCCCAAGGGTGAAACAGCCATCAGAGACTCACGGTGACCATGTCTCCTACACTTAGTGAGTGTCAAGCCTGGTGAGAATTGCCTTAGAAGGACCCAGGGTCCCTCTGTTCCAGACGCCCTGGAGAGGAGGGTGTGGTGAGGGCTTTGGAGATGCATGTGTTGTGCTCAGAAAACAAACTTCTAACTATTTCATGATCACTGAACTCAGTTCTTAAGTTCCCATCTCTGGTTATGGTGGGAAACTTCATCTTACCAAGTCAAGCATCAAAATCTTTCTCCATCTTTTTGGGGATAAGGACTCCATTTTTTTGTTTTGTTCCTTCTTCCCTTCCCTACTAAGTGGTCATGGAGTGGGAAAGGCCTACTATCTTTCATCAACTTTACACTTTCTTTCTTCTTGATAATCAAAACCAGACTTTTGCCTTAAGTCCACAAAAAATTTTTTATTCTGCCAGGCTTGGTTTTTAAGAATCTTTTCTTTTCTTTTCTTTAAAGATTTTATTCATTTATTTGACAGAAAGAAACACAGCTAGAGAGGGAACACAAGCAAGGGGAGTGAGAGAAGGAGAAGTAGGCTTCCTGCCGAGCAGGGAGGCCGATGCAGGTCTTGATCCTGGGACTCCAGGATCATGACCCAAGCCAAAGGCAGTCGCCCAACCCACTGAGCGACCCAGGCACCCCTTTTCTTTTTTATTTAAGATTTACTTTTTTGACAGGAGCGGGCGAGGACTGGGTGGGACAGAGGAAGAGAGTCTTAAGCTGCGCGGCTTGATCCCACAGCCCAGAGACCAGGACCTGACCTGAATCCTAGAGTCAGACACTTAACCAACTGTGCCACCCAGGCACCCCTTAAGAAATGTTTCTGAAATATTCTTTGATTTTTAAAATTCTATGTGTTTTTTTGCTTTTTTGCATTTGTCTTTAATTTTTCTTTTTTTTTCTTTGAGTTTTTAAAACACTATTTCCTAATTGACAATTTTGTTCTCAGAGGTATCTGCCCTGCCCTAAGGGCCTTTTGTATGGAAACTGATGTCTGAAAGGTATAAGAAGCACCAGGTAGCCAGCCGGGCAAGGGACTCAGCCAATTATCTCAAACAGCATCTGGCTACATTCTGTAGGGCCTCTTCTCCATAATGACACTTTTAGGGCCAGAAGAGACCTTAGAGAAATCCAGGAACCACTTTTATTTTCTTGACGAGAATATAAGTGAATTATAAAATTATGGGCAAAAAGGATCTCCTGGGTGGCTCAGCCAGTTAATCATCTTGGGCTCAGGTCATGATCCCAGGGTTCTGGGATCAAGTGCTACACTGGCCTCCCTGCTCAGCTGGGAGTCTACCCCTCCTCCTACTTGTGCACATGCACTCACTCTCTCTCTCTCTCTCTCTCTCTCTCTCTGTATATATATATATATATATATATATATATATATATATATATATATATATAAATAAATTTTAAAAAGAATTAAGAGCAAAAAGTTTTATGACATTGGACTTAGCCTAAAACAAAGCACTTAAAAAAATTCTCAAATAAGCCATACAGGAGATTCCACGTCTTATCCCTGAATCTCAGTCCATCAAAATCCAAGAGGAAGATGACACTCCGATGGGGGAAGGGCTGACCCCCACCTTCCAGATTCCCCTTCTGTCGGTCTGGTGTGGGGCCTGGAGATCGTATTCTTTAAAAGCTTTCCAGGTGATTGTAGGAGTCAGCGAGTGTGAGTGCAGGCCAGGAGGAAAGAGAAAGGGAAGGAGGTAAGAGCCGCCGGGGCAAGCCTGCATTCACCACACGACAGGCTCGGCCCCTTAAACACGGGCCAAGCCCTATGGTTGCCTGATCCCTTCTCATCTAGGTTGAGCCTGAGCCAAAACCTGGGCTACTACTTCCCCAAAGGCAATAACCAGAAGGCCTGGAACTGGTGGGACCTGAGCCTCCACGTCCACGCGCCCCCTTTCCAGTCCATCTCCTTGAAAATCAACCAGTACATCAAAGTACAAATAAGGAGCCAGGATAAGATCACCTTCTGCTTCAGCCACCAAAAGAAGCACATCTGCTTAAACCTGGGCACCAAGTACAAGGTAAGGTCTCAACTCCCTCTGCCAGGCAGGTGCCCACTGGGCCATGCCACGGGCCTCTCTCTGGGCATTGTTCTGCATCACTGTGACCCAGAGAGAAACACAGCCACTATCATTGACCTGATGCTTGACAGAGGTGTTCATTTACCTTCCAAGCCCCTCGAGACTCTGAGCACCTCGAGATTTGGAGCTAAGAAAACAAACAGCCTCAAAGAGCCCGGCTGCAAGCCAGACAGTAAAGAGATGTCAGCATACATCCTCTCACCTGGCACTCCCATCAGCCTTGTCAGTTGGCAGGGACAGAAACCAGGGAGAAATCTGTGTCCCCAGCCTGCCCTTGGTGTCCTCTTGTCTCCTCCCCAATGCATTCATCTCTGAGCACCTAGAAGTTCAGGGGGCTCTGCCTGGGCCGGGCAAGAAAGTAGCAAAGGTGTGTTCACGTCCTACAGCTGCCATGATAAATGACCACAAACTGATTGGCTTAAAACAGAAACTTAGGCTCTCGCAGCTCTGGAGGCTAGAAGTCAGAACTCCAGGTTCAGCAGGGAGCTCGTTCAAGCTCCAAAGAGCTTGGGGGAGAATCCTTCCTCCCCCCGCAGGTGTCCATTGGCTTATGGCGGCATCCCTCTGACCGTCTACCTTCACATAGCCTTCTTCTCTTTGTCTATGTGTCCAGTCTCCGTCTCCTTTCGCCTGTGGTAGAGCTTGTCTCCCCCACACCGTTCCCATGGTAGGAATCCATGGGGAGGAGCCAGACAGCCCCAGGAGAACACAGTCTTTGCAAGGCAGGCCGCACGAGGGCCCCAGAGCTGGTAACCTGCTGGTTTGGGGTCAGACTTGAGTGTGGCCTCAGCTTGCATCTCTGTAGCTGTGTGGTCACAGGCCGGGCCCAAAGGAGGGAAGTGCTGCCAGCGGCAAGGCTGGGAGCACAGATTTGCCCTGGAGTGAGTCTCCAGGGAAGACTTGGTCCTGGCCCAAAGGGCCTAATCCTGGGGTGGAAAGCACCGTGTCTGGGCAGCATTTAACCTCACCTAGCTCTCTGGGAATTCCCACAGTTCATACCCCCAGAGGTGCTGAGTGAAATGAAGCAGAAGGCCACCTTGGAGGTAGAATTTGGTTCAACAGCTCGGAAGATGAAGGTCCTCCTGGGGAAAATGAGTAGGATGCTGAATTTCCTGACCATCCCTGATTTGGAAAACTTCATAGAGGCTGCCAGTAACTTGCTTGTGGACCACCTGGAACTGAAGAAGAACTCTTGCCTCCCAGAGTAGGGTAGTCACCACGTTGCCAGGGCCTTCTCCAGCCTCCAGGGACTGTCTCGGGAAAGTTGTCAGGAGCGCCAAGGAAAACCCCAGAGCCCTATGTATGTCTCTTGAGAGTTGATTTGTCATTTGGGACTTATCACAGCTCCTTGGTTTAAAAGCAGAATCTGTGGCTGGGCACAGAAAAGCCCTTCCCCGACAGCACGAGGAGCAAGTTGTTTTAGTAGGCAACATCCATCAAACCCTGTCCCATGCACCTGCACTGGTCACTTGACTGCAGACTTTCTGCAGCCTTCCTGTACTTGGGTTGACTCAGGACACAGATGGTCTCAAAGCGTACCTCTGCCTATCATTGGCTATGTGACCAAATGCAAGTCACTTTATGCCTCAGTTTCCTCATCAGCAAAATGGGTCTAGATACCCCCAGAAGTTCTCACTAACCCTAACATCATCACAAACACCACTCTCTCATGCCTGCCAAGGCAGAGGGAGACCCAGAGAGTGACCCAACGGCAGACTGCAGCAGGTCCCCTAACTCAGGAGCCCATCGGGAGCCCGAAAGGACACACACTCAAACCCTCTCCACTAGCTGGGACCCTTCTGCTCACGGGTAACAGTCACTAATTCAAATAGGAAAAGCAAAAAGGGAAATGAGTCATCTGGACAGAAGGTGCAGTGGGTCTCAGAAAAGGATCAGAGCATGGGAAGCCCCCAGAAGCCAGAGGACTTCCGTTCCTGTCTCTGTGACATTTTTCTTGTCCTGAAGACATGTTGTCTATAAGTGTGCCTCACTTCATGTGGCTCTGCCTCCCCATCTCACAAAAGACCCTAGAGGACTCTGATTCGCCTGGCTTGATCAGGAGGCCACTCTTGGTGCTGCCCCACATGGTAAGGAAGGTGGGGCTATGTCTCGATGCCTGTGCACAGGGAGGGGCGGGAGTTTCTAGTAAAGGGGGACTCTGGGGCTGGGCAGCCCCCTGCAGTGTGCCCTTTACACATCCAGGGACACAGCAGCTTCCCAGGATGACCCCTCTGCAGCCTAAACCCAGACAGGATAGCTGCGAAAATGACACCATGGCCCTGCTTCCTTGCTGATCTCACACTGCTTGCCACCAACCATCACCAAAGTCATCAGGACCCGAACCTCGACAGCCCAGCAGCTGAGGCAGCCCTGGAAGTGAAGGCAGGGAGTGAGGGCATCCAAGGTCACCCTCCCTGTTAGCTGCACCCTGTTGTCCTCAGCTAGGATAACAGTCACTGTGGGGCAAGGCCATGAGCCACGAATGACACAGACCGCCACAGCAGGCCACCTTTACAAGCCCAGGGCAGAGTTTCAAGCTGAGCACACAGAAGCCCTTTTTCTCACCTGCCACGAGAGGCTGACGCTTCTGAATTGGTCTCAGCAACAAACAAGACCCCCCCAAGCTCATGACTGGCTCTGGCTGGCTCAGAGCCAGCGAGGATGTCCCTTCCAGGGCAGGTGGGGGGGGGGGCAGGCGGCCAGGGCTCAAGGCGGCCAGGCTACAGGAGGGAGCAGCCTGGAGAAAGCACTGGTGCCCAGCTTTCCCTGAGTGGATTCTCATCACCATCAGCCAGCTCGCCTTCCTCCCTGATGCTCCTCCTTCGAGGAACCTGAAATCATTCTGCCACTCAAAGAGCTTGTCAACAAGCGGCTTCACCAAGTTGTTCCGTTCTGTCAGCCTCGTCCCGTTTGCAAATCTTTTAAAAGACCAGAGATTTCCCATAGCGGCATGGGGTTCCAGCTGGTGTGGGAACCCTGGCTGGGTGCCAGGGTCACCGGACCCAAGAGAATCACACAGGACTCAGGAACTGTCCTCAGGAGGGAAAGCGAATCACCTCACAGACTGGGAAGGAACTAGAGCCGCCAACCAGATGGCCAAGAACCGCACAGATGGAGATCCCCCTCTCTGTATGCTTGCCGCCCCCCGCCCGCCCTCCGCCACCACCCTGGGTGCCGGCCGCGGCAGAAACTTACTGTGAGCGCTTCTGGAGCCTTGAAGGCCGAAATCCGGGGCTTCCCTCTGAAGGCGCCAGGGGAGCGTGTGTCCCGGGCCCCACCCGGCTTCTGGTGGGTCCCGGGCTTGAGGCAACACGCTCCAGGCCTCACCTGGCCTTCTCTGTGGCTGTGTCTCCGAGTCACAGTCCCCCCTTTTCCACGGACACCGGTCACACTACATGAGGCCTGATCTACTCCGATATGGCGGCATCTGCACTAATTCCATCTGCAACAACCCATTTCCAAATAGGGCGTCCCCAGGGACTGGGGGTTAGGACGCCAACACAGGAATGTGGGGGGATGGGGCATAATTCAACGGGTAACACTGTGCCTCTCACCCTGGGCCCTGCCTAGGCCCTCGCCTTCCTGAGGGGCCAAATTCTGCCTGCCCACCGTTCTCTCTTCAATGACTTCGCAGGAAAAGCTGTTTCTCCCGGAAACGAAAATGACCGTGCTGGGCTGTTTATGAATACCACCTGTTCAGTTACACGCAGGGGTCTCGAGTCAGCCCCCAGAAACCCCCGCGTTGCCATGGCCCATGTGGAAGGAAAAAGAGACGTACCAGCAACAGGAAGGCCCCTTTCCCCTGGGCGTTCAGTGGACCTCCAGCACCCTACAAAGTCTAACTTTGCACCCCTTGGCAAAGGAGGAATGTTCTCACGGTTCAGCTCCGGTCTCCAAGGAGGGCCCAAAAAGGTAATCGTCCGGGCCGGCCTGGGATGAGCCCGGTTGTGGGGGAGCCCGGCTGTGGGGATGCCCAGCCGGGGACCGCCACAGCGGCAGAGTCCGCACCAACTCCTTTCGCCTTGAAGAAATAGCTACATCGGCCATACTTCCGGCCCTTACCCCTCTGCTCCTCTAGCCTCTGGTCTGTCCCTGCCCAGGCCCCACTTTCCTTCTGACAAAGCCCTTTCCAGCCCACGTGACAGTGACGTCGGCTTGCGCTCACAGACCCGGACCCACGGGCGGGGGCGGGGAGCAGGGAGGAGCCCAGGCGCCCCACGTGCCCTCGTGCCCTGCCCTCGGGAGGCGGCCAAGGGTCGGGGGCTGTAGCCCCCAGAGAAAAGTGCTCCCGAGAGGAAGCAAAGAAGCCTCTCCTTTTCTGAGAAGCACCGTTCACCAACACCTCCCCTTTTCTCGAATGGCCGCTTGTTTTTCATATACATATTTTTAAAGATTTTGTTTATTTGAGAGAGAGACACAGCTAGAGAGCTAACACAAGCAGGGGGAGTGAGAGGGAGAAGCAGGCTTCCTGCTGAGCAGGGAGCCCCATCGGGACTGGATCCTGGGACTCTGAGATCATGACCTGAGCCAAAGGCAGACTCTTAAAGACTGAGCCACCCAGGTGCCCTCCCCCTTTTTTAAGGCAAAGGTGGACTGTTCTTTCTTGTAAGGTAATAAATAGCAGAAGAGAATTTAAAGATATGGGATTGACAACTGAAAAAAATAAAATATAATAAAAAAATAAAGATATGGGATTTTTAAACCAGGGGGAAAATACAAACTCGTTTTTATCACTACTTCCATAACATTAAATTTCAACACGACTCTGCTGATGGCACACAGGAAATTGGCAGTTTTGCAAACAAAGAAAAAATGAAATTATCTTTCAACTAATGAAGCATTAAGAGGCTTCAAAATGTCTTCCCACAATAATTATGTTACTAAAGAAAATCCACACAGTACAAGTAAAACTGAGAAATGTGAACAAACTGGCAGAGTGTACCAATGTCCATATCCCACTTGTGATAATGTGTTCTACTTTCACAAAATGTTACCACTGGGAGAAATTGGAAAGGTACACAGGGTCTCCCTATATGATATCTTACAAGCGCATGTGAATCATAGGCTAGCTCAATAAAGATTTCATTAAGAAATTATTTTTCAAAAGAATCCAGGGGTGCCTGGGTGGCTTAATCATTAGGAATCTGCCTTCGGCTGGGGTCATGATCCCAGAGTCCCAAGATCGAGCCCTGTTTCGGGCTCCCTGCTGGACAGGAAGCCTACTTCTCCCTCTCCCACTCCCCCTGCTTGTGTTCCCTCTCCGGCTGTTTCTCTCTGTCAAATAAATAAAACCTTTAAAAAAAAAAAAACCACTAAAATAAAAATAATCCATACACACAACAGATATGTGAGAACAAAGTAGGAAGCAAAAATCTTTATTTTTAAAAAATTCACATTTATTAAAAACAGCAATTTCTAGCCAAATAATATAAAGCATTTTAAATTAATTATTTGAAAGTATGTACATGTTTTGTATAAGTAAACACATGAAACTGTACAGATTTAAACAAATATTCATTTAGCCACCAAGCTGGATCATTATCACCTATTCAGCACTTTGTAAGATGTTTGAGTGTTTCAGAAAGAAAAGATTCAAAACACAAGAATGAGTGCCATCGAATATTTTTATCCTTAAGAAGGTAGCCTGCTCTGTACATCAAATTAAATCAGTCGCAGTACTGTACAATAATCATGCCCTCATTTCTTTGGAAAGGCTATTAAAAAAATCAAATGTACATATAATACAAAAAACAGAGTATTTTACAGTTTATTTCACTAAATAGGTATTTAAAATAGTAAGTGGAAGTAAATACAATCTTCCTGATTCATTCAGTTCATGTCAAAGAATGAATATGGACCCTCTTTCCCTTCTACCTTCCCAAAATAGACTATCAAGCTCTCTCAAGCCACATTCATGACCAATTTAAATGGAGTTGAAAAACAAGTGACCTGTTTAAAATGACAGACATCAGGATATGTAACCTATCAACACACTACAAGAGTATGCTGCAAGGGTTGACAAGTCCTATAGAATGAGATCTGCTGGCTACATGCCAGAACCTTCTTCAGTGTTCCACCTCTGGATAGTGTTTGAATAACTCAAAATTCCCTCCTTCTGAACCAAAAAGCAGCTTATGTGTGGCGAAACCCAATCCACTCAGGAAATAGTTTTTTTGTAGAAAACCTCATAGATATGCATAATTTATCTGATGATCCCTGATATAATACGGTAGATTTTAAGGGGTGGTCCATCTTCATCCTCGTCCTTCTTAGTAAAACATATGCCGCCAGGATGGGACTGGAGCCCCGTGACGCTGGTACAGAGCACAGCAATGAACGAATATACGGGACATGAAAGTGTTCGCTGTTCAAAGAACTACTAAAACCAAAGGCAGTGTACAGAAAGCTGGTAACCCTCATCTTTATGCATGAAAGACACCTTTCAGCAGGCAGCCTCCTCTCCATTACGTGCCAGATTTAAGACACTTTAATTGATGCTTCCCACTCACGAACATGGACTATCGTATCATGAAGATTCTCATTAAAGATACCACATGTATCTCTTATGAGGAGGCTCCAGGCCCTGCGTCTGAACGTTCTGCACCTAAGCAATTCAAGGAGTACAGACTCTTACACAGGGTTCTTGCATCTTGAAACTACCTCACATCATCAAACACATAGAAAGAGAAGACCCCAAATCCCCAGGAGAGCAGAAGATGTTCTCAGATGCACCCAATCTACTCCAAAGAAAACTTCAATGTGATAGAAGAAACATTACATTAAATAGAGTGTAGAAGTAAGATTTCTGGAAGTAAAAAAAGCCTCCGTGGAATCTCTGTGGCTCAAAGTGTTGCAGTGTTTCACGCTTCAACAAACCTTACTCGTAGAAGCTTTCTAATTAACGGTACTTCTGTAAAGTTCTTTGCACTACTTCTTGTAACCTAGTTTCATTGCACATATTTTGCTAAGAACCATATCCTGTGTGCTCACCATAGCTACCTCTAAAAAACTCACATTTCTCGTGACCTTTTCAACAAGGCAGTTCTCACACTCCTAGATTAATCTTTGGCATTTTGATGTTTTTAAAAGGGAAACACCAATCTTCCAAACACTTTGCTTGCACTTCATTCTGCAGTCAGCACCGAGCAGCACGCCGGTGTGGTTCTCGGGGAGCCTCCCACACGCGGTTCCTCGGCGTCCTGCAGGCTGCCAGACTTCCCAGCCCGCTCCCACCGCACAGACGCTGCCGTGCACAGCCCGCCTGGCCTGGTTATTTAGAAACAGATAGTAGGAGGTTCAGCTGAAAAGCAAAGTGAAGGGTTATGTTAGCTCTGCCGTGGAATACCAATCCTTAAACACAGAATGACAGAAAAAGTCTAAGATTTTTAAGAAGCCAAGTGAACACAAAGTTGGCTCTGCAATGGTGGTCTGATTCGTGAAGCGGCTGCTGGGCGGCAGGCTTTGTGGGGGTGGGAGGTGGGGGGTGGAGGGATTGTAGGCAGTGATGTCACACTCTATCACTGAATTGAGGCCATCAACTTATTTAGAATCCAATGAAAATAACAGAATAAAAAAAAAAACAACTACATACCAACCTTGACAAGGTACAGAAACGGATCTAAATTATCAATTTCACCTTTTTCTGGGCTGAGTGTGTTGTGGGAAGAGTTGTAAGCTGAATTCCATGAATGATCACTTCAAATGCATAAAAACAGGCATGAGGAATGAATTTCAGCTCACATGCTAACTCTGAACCTTAGAGCACCCTGCCCACATAAAGGAGGGCGGGACACGGTTCTGGCCCCCAAGAGAAGCAGAGGAACCCACCTGGGAGAAGGTAGGGGAACCGCAGTCTGCACCCGGCCAATCTGGAACCCAAGGCCTAGAAGATGTGCAGCCAAATGAACCTAGCAAGGAACCCTTCGTCACAGTGCAAACTATTCTGGTAATCAAAATAATCGCCCCCTCATCTCATCTATAAATGTGTACCCCCAGTGAGAAGGACACACCATCACCTCTGTGTTTTTCCTGCCAAAAATACAAAACCTCAATCTAATCATGATGAAACAGACACTACCAAGTTGCACAAAATGATGGGCTCGATCAGTGTTTTTCAAAATACAGGTTGCAACCCCTGGTGCATCATGAGACAACGTAGTGGTTCATCAAATAAATAGGGAAGAGAGGCAGAGCAGAGCAATTTGAATTGTATACAGTTTGATGGATTACTGTCAAACGCTTAAGTTACAAATATACATACACACACTAAAACATGTATCTTGCTGGCAGGAGTCCAGCAGGAGCCCAGGAACCCTGCATGTTCTTGGCAAGTCCCACTGGGACTCCACTTCTCCTGGAGAAGAAGCAGACAGCAGACAGCTGACTGGCTTTCTCTTGGATTCATAACCACTGAACTCAACTGAGCCTTGCTCCAAAATCCTTAGTACCCTCTCCCTTTTAGTGATGAGCCTTTTCCTATTTCACTCACAAACATGAAGCAATCAGATGAGAGCTTCTATCGTCCTATCATGTCCACCGCCTCCCCACTTGCATGCCTAAACACTGGGCTTTCTTTCCCTTTGTGACTGAACACTCCCAGCCCCATGCACCTAACAAAGGCTCTACCCTGACTGTTCTGAGATTCCATTCCCCCTTTGCTACTCAAGGACATTTTTCCAGCATCAATTTTTCCCTCTCTCTGGACCCTCCTCATGAATATAAAATCATGCATCTTCTCCTGTCTTTAAAAGAAAAAAAAGAGGCTGAGTTGGTTAAGCGACTGCCTTCGGCTCAGGTCATGATCCCAGGGACCTGGGATCGAGCCCCACATCGGGTTCCCTGCTCGATGGGAAGCCTGCTTCTCCTTCTCTCACTCCCCCTGCTTGTGTCCCCTCTCTGGCTATGTTTCTCTCTGTCAAATAAATAAAATCTTTAAAAAATAAATAAAAGAAAAAAAAAGGAGAGAGAATCCAATAACAAATAAAAGTAATAGTTATTTATATGACAAAGGAAGGAAAAGGCGGAGGGGACTAAAAGGAAAGCAAGACACCTCCAATTCTACCTTGTTCTAGAATTCTGACTTGGGAACTATATTAATTCTTTATACAATTTTAAAAATTAAATCAAAATGGTGGAGAAAAAAGTCTATAGACACTGAAACAAACCTAACTCTATATCAAGTTAGTGGTATAATCACAGAGAATATAATTACTTCCAGTGACTTTTTTAAAAAGTATTTTAGGGGCGCCTGTGTGGCTCAGGTGGTTCAGCATCTGCGTTCGGCTCAGGTCATGATCCCAACATCCTCGATCAAGCCCCAGATCAGAGCTCCCTGCTCAGCAAGGGAGCCTGTTTCTCCCTCTCCAGCTCCCCTGTGCTCGTGTTCCCTCTCTTGCTATCTCTCTGTCATAAATAAATAAATAAACAAACAAATAAATAAAGTATTTTAACTACAATCCTGGAACCACAGATTTTTTTTTTAAAGTATGACCCATCTATCTGTACAAAGAAATATATAAAGCCATAAAAAAGAATAAAGTTCTGACACATGCTACAATATGGAAGAGCCTTAAAAACATTCTGGTAAGAGAAAGAAGCCAGTCATAATAGGCCATGTATTATATGATTCCATAATGAAATGTCCACAGTGAACAAATCCATAGATACAAAAAGTAAATTACAGAAGATGGAGGCATGGGGAATATAAAGTTTCTTTTGGGAAGGGCAAGAAAATAAAATAGAATTAGTGGTGATGTTGCTCAACTTAGTGAATATACTAAAAACCAATGAATTGTCAATTTTAAAAGGGTGAATTTTATGGCATATGAGTTCTATCTCAATTAAAAAGACTCCATTTCCCTTCCAGCTATACCTTTTCTCTCCCAAAGTGGTAAAACTCCCAAAAGACTCACCCATACTCACTGCCTCCAGTCCCTTCCCCACCTCTCTACCCACTCTGATCAGGTTCCATACCTTACTACTCTCTGCCACACTCTCTAATTCTGACATATATAAAACTTCTAAGCTATACCAAACTTAAAACCAGAAATAAAATGCCCTCCATAGCACCAGCCTACTCCTAATACATAATACATGCTTAATAAAAACCTGCTGGCTGAACTGAATGATAAATACAGGCCAAGCTCTATATTCGGTTTTTCAAATTTAGGAAGGACAGAAAAAACAGAAACACTTCTAACATCAAATCCTTGAAGTAACTTTTTTTTCATGTCAAATGTGGGTCTCTTATCATGCATACTGCAAATAAAATCATTCAGCATCCTAAATACCATTATTTGAACTTTTCACAAATAGTTCACTCATGTTAAACACAGCAATTTTCAATATCGGAAAGGATTAAAAACAAATAAAAATTATAAAGTCATCACTAAAAATTTGGGAGAGCAATTCAAAGTCTGAATTCTTTCTCATCAGAATAAAATAAGGTACAATTTTAAAATTAAAATTAAAAATATGGTTACTCAAAGACATTACCTACTCAAGTAAAATAACCAAGAAGGAATAAAAGTAACAAGGATCTTCAGGTGATGGATTACCTGTTCCATAGAAGGACAAGCAATGATGTGGGCATCATCAGGGCTGAACTCTTCCTTTAACAAAACATGGAACTTCTGGAAGACTTGCTGAATATTATTCTTAGAAAGAAGAAGAGGCAATCCCATTAACTGAGTCACTAGAAATATGTGGTCATCTTAAACATGAAGCACTAAGATTGTTAAATCTTTTTTTTAAGTTTTCATTTAAATTCCAGTTAGTTAATATATGGTGTTATATTAGTTTCAGGTGTACAATATAGTGATTTAGCATTTCCATACATTACCCTGTGCTCACCACAAGTGTACTCCTTAATGGCCATCACCAATTTCATCCATCTCCCCAACCTCCTCCCCTCTGGTAACCATCAGTTTATTCTCTATATTTAAGAGTCTGTTTCTTGGTTTGCCTCTCTCTCTCTCTAAGAACGTTAAATCTTAATGGTATTTGCCAAACAAGCAGAGGAAATAAATCTTTCATTGGATTACCAAAGACATATAATTTGCACTTAATAATTCACACGCTAGCACAACCCAACTAAGTCTTATTAGATAATACTTCCTGGAAAAGCTAAACTCTAGTAAGCCCTGTCCCCCCCCCAGAGAATAAGAGCCTTCAGCAGCAATTTCTTACACAAAAGATAATAAAGTTTTCAGACACATAAAATGTACTTTAAAATCAACCAATGCCTTCGGTAAAGAGGTGGGCTCAACACAGAGCTGGAAGTTAGCACTAAATTTGCTCTGACATTTAATCCACTGGTGGCCACTGCGAGCCATTTATTTCCACGACTCACCAGTAAAATGAAGCATAATTCCTGAGATGCTGCTTTCTCAAGTATTGGGCCACATTCAATGTTAGGGTCTGACAACTTATTTACTAATTTGTACTTTAAGGTCAAAATTACCTTGTTGCCAAAGGTAACATAAAGAACTTAAGACAAAGGCTGGGGTGGATACAATCTGGCTGGTGCTGGCTTTGTAAGCCTCTCAAGAATTACAGTGATTATTAATCAACTTTACTAGAACAGTATACCAAAACTTTTCAATGTCTACAGGAAGAGGGAAATGGTAGACAAGGCAAGAAAAGGTAACTTGAAGAGACTAGACAACATTCAAATAAAATATCACAATACTCACCCTAACAGGTTTAAACAAGATGAACTCTGTGTCTTTATTGGATAGGTACAATGACATACTTCTCAAAGTCAGAGGCAGCTTTGCTCTTATTGTCTTGTAGGTATTTGCTATAAGGTCACTGACCTTTGCTGGAAAGGATTAACCTCATTAGTGTTACAAAAGAAAAAGAGAAGAAACACTTCCTTTTTCATTCGGAGGGGAATAAAGGGCGAGAAAAATGGCAGAAGAAAGGATTCTATTTCTCCCAAATTTTCTTTCACTTTTCCTGTTTACCAAGTTTAATCACAAGCCCTATAATCATTCATTACTACGTACAAAATTCTACTCCCGAAGGGTAAGACAGTAAAAGAACTCCAACATCCCTCAGGACATTCATAGGGGCTATACTGTGGTACCTTTGGAATTCAGAGATAGTTGAGATAAAATAAAAAATTATTTGCAGAGAGACACTAGTAAGAATTTCTTCATTATGTGGGGTACCTGGGTGGCTCAGTCATTAAGTGTCTGCCTTCCACTCAGGTCATGAGCCCAGAGTCCCAGGATCAAGCCCCTCTATCAGGAACCCTGCTCCATGTGAAGCCTGCTTCTCCCCCTCTCAGTCCCCCTGCTTATGTTCCCTCTCTAGCTGTGCTTCTCTTTGTCAAATAAATAAATAAAACCTTAAAAACAAAATTACTTCACTATGAATGAGCCTATTCATTTACAGAACTGACTCACAGCAAGAGACAGATGCTCTCTTGTCTTGTGAGATCATTCTAGAAACATCTACAGACACATATCTAACAGGACCTAAAAATCCATCTGTTACTTTATTTATTTATTTATTTGAGAGAAAGAGAGAGAGTGTGCCCTTCCGCATAAGTGAGGGGAGGAGGATGGGGAGAGGGACAGGCAGACTGGGCCTAAGTGTGGAGCCTAACACAGGGCTCTATGCCAGGACCCTGAGATCATGACCTGAGCCAAAACCAAGATCAGACAGACACTCAAATGACTGAGCCACTCAGGTGCCCCCATCTGTTACAATCTTACACTGTATTATCAGAAATGGTACAGAATTTCAGAAAACTAACTGAAATAATTATTTAGCCTAAGTGTAGTGTCTAAAAAGAAGTATAAATGGAAAAGAAGAGTAATAATCTTTATGAGATCATTTAAAAGAGGAAACTACCTACAAAGCTATGAAGAACTAAGACTGAATATCCACATTTGGTAAGAAACAGGCCTTCTCATCCACTGCTGCTTGGAGTATAAACTGGGCAATGTTTAGCAAAATTGAAACTATACATATATTGTATCACTTAACACTGTCACTGCTAGAAATTTATCTTATGGATATGCTTACAAAATACCAAGATACGTGTATACAGGGGCATTTATTAAAGAATGGATGGGGAAAAAAACTAAAAGTATTTTAACTATTAACGGAATTATTAAAGAATTATGCTAAAGTGATGCATTCCATGCACCATTAAAGAGAATGCAGAGAGCTGGATAAGCCTGTATAGAAAGGGTTCCAAGACACAAAGTTAAAAAAAAAAAAAAAAAAAAGCAACGAATATGGTATAATTTTATTTGTACAATATTTTTAAAGTCCAGATATGCTAGTACATATATAACAATTCAGGAAAAGGGACTATAATAGTGGCGACCTTTAAGAGGACTGATTTGGAGATGGAAAATAGAATTACTTTTTATCTTGTAATTTTTCACAGCCCAAATTTTATATTATATTAAAAACTTTTTTTTTAATTGAGAAGGGTGTGGTATAGCAGGGTAAGAAAGTATCAACGCCCTAATTAGAAAAAACAAACAATCCAGGAATTGCTTATTTTTCATAAAATAGGTGATGAGAGCTCCTCTGGGCACTTAATTCCATGGGCTCTGGTTCTATCCTCACTAACACACTTCAAGAATCCCTAGGTCAGTTTTCAGAGCCCTTGATAACCAAACGGTGGGTATGAAGCCTAGCAAATAGAGCCCCCAAGGGCCCTTTATGAAGGCTTATTTCTCAGAGTAAATTAACAAATTGGCACCCTAATTCACAACTCAATCTCCTCTGAGTTTATCATGAAATGATCCCCAAGAACCTGATCAAGACTGCATGAACCCCTGCTCCCCCCGCAAAAAAAGACCGCATGAACCAGTCACCTTGAGTTTCTAGGGCACTTAGACAAGTCCCTAGGTTGCTCCTGATGCTCCCGCCCAAAGGCCCAAACATCCCTGACATTTCGATGTGAGCTTTTTTCCTAAACAAAAAGCAACTCCATAGCTCCGCATGGCTACGCGAGACAGAAGACAGAACAATTAAGTGAACTGGAGTGCCACTGCTCTCTTTGCCAAGACCTCCTCCCTTAGAAAGGCAGGGAATGGGTTAGTGACAAAGCAGCAAGCCCCACTGCAATGTGTCCTGCTGCCAGCTTCCTTCCATCCACTCCTGCTCTCCTAAATGACTGCACTGGTAACACTGGAGAGCACAATGTGCCTTGCACTGGAGGCGCCACTCGGATTACACGCGAGAAAATGACAATCCCTGTTTTGAGTGAAAGGGGATCTTCCCAAAGAGGAATGAGAAATACCTTATTTATGCATCAAGCCTCTGGGCTTAGCTGTATTAAGTATGCCTATGCCTGTTTGTTGATTTCTACCTATGTTAAGGAAGATTTATTGTACCCAAGAGTTCCATTTACATAAACATTCAAAATAAAATCAGCAAGTCCTATCAAAGACTGAAACCTTGAGCCAAAGTCCCAGTTAATCCAAATGTGGTCAGAATTCCTTCTATAATCGCGTTGAGTCATGGAATGACACCTCCCAACTGTGAGGGGTCAGAACAGGCACTACCACCATAGCCAACTATGATTAGAATTTCCAGTGTCGGGGCACCTGGATGGCTCAGAGCCGTGAGATCAAGCCTTGAGCCTGGCTCCATGAGGAGCCTGCTCAAGATTCTCTCCCTCTGCCCCTGCCCCTTCCCATCTCCATACTTCCACATTTTCTCTAAAAATAAATAAAATAAATTTGAAAAAGAATTTCTAGTGTTATCAATAAAAGAAAGTGATATTCTGTCTTCTGACAGAAATTACTATAGTGCATCAAGTATGATTTCAGTTTGGTAAGATGATTTAAAATAACGAAGACAGTAAAACAGTTACGATCTCCATCAAAGGTAAACAAAAAAGACCTAAAGCAACCACAAAGTTCATATGCAATAAAGCAAATTAATGCAAACCTATACTGACATCATCAAAGTTCATACGACAAATTTTTGAAATAAAATCCTGTCTTCCATTCAAATACAACTGATAATTCTGTGCATTTATAAATCCTCCTCCAAGATGCACAGCTACTCTTTTAGCTTCTCAGTTCTAATTCAACTTCAAATTAACCTGAGTCATTATTAAGAATTACCAAAAATTTTTAGAATGGCCTCAATTCTTTTTCCCCCAAAGAAATAAATACCCAACAGACATCTCATTCTTTCAGTATGGAAAACCAATCATATTAAAAACCTAACACTAGGGCGCCTGGGTGGCTCAGTGGGTTAAAGCCTCTGCTTTCGGCTCAGGTCATGATCTCAGGGTCCTGGGATTGAGGTCCATGTGGGGCTCTCTGCTTGGCAGGGAGCCTGCTTCCTCCTCTCTCTCTGCCTGTCTCTCTGCCTACTTGTGATCTCTCTCTGTCAAATAAATAAATAAAATCTTAAAAAAAAAAAAAACTAACACTAGATTAGGTGCCTGTAGATAGTCAATTTTTTATGGATGCTAAACCTGAATTTGGATCTCTCTCTCTTGTAGCAAAAAGCTGCCCTACCAACTTGTCCATAATTAAAACACAAATTCTTTTATTATTTCACCCTTTTTGGTTTCAAAAGATCTCTATCCTGATGTGGGCCAGTGACCAGCCAGAAATACTAATCCTCCAAAATTATTTATTCTGGCTTAATGGCATCTTTAAATGTCACAAAATGAGCCAAAAGGGTTCTAATTCTAAATGTCCGAGGTCTAATGCTAAAGATAAAAAAAAAAAAAGAAAAAAAAACTCTCTGGCACACACAAAAAATTTACTTTTAGATAAGAGGAAAACTGGGAACACCTCAAGCACATCTGCCAATCAGATAGTGAGACTGTCAACTCCCCACTGACACCACAGCTTTCATAATTTTTTTGAACACTCTAAAAATGTTAACAGAGGATGTAACTTACATAAAACGTGAAACAAAATAATGACCGACATCCTTCATTTAATACTTGAGAACAGTAGCATTCCCTCCCTAATTTCAGACTACCAAATACAGTACTTTCATCAAAGCTCTAATACAATGAAAAGCAGGTATGTACAGAATCAAAGTGTTCCCATCTAAGCCACATTTTATTATTAACTTTGCGTGTTTTTTTCTTCTTAATTCTTCTTTCCTTGGAATGCTTTTTGTAATGCAAGTTGTGCTGGCCCATTAAGACCTGTCAGCTCCAAACTGCATCTTGCATCAACACAAACCACAGTAGAAGCAGGAAACCAACTCCCAGCAGTCAGAGATTATATAAATGCAAATTAATCAACAGTCTTATAAAAGAAATCCCCAGTAGTAAATGTGAATACCTGGCTGTGCCCAAGGCTGCTGTGAAAGCCTATACTTGGGTCCTCCCTGACTGGCCATGGTCTTTAACGCTGAAACCTGTTAGACAAGACAAAAAGAAAAACGTTTCCTTTTATTTCACGGCTCTTCAAGGACACGCAACACCATCTGAACTTACTAAAACATAATAATAGTCAAATGTGCAATCCTAAAAAACTGCGTCATAACTCATAATCCTTCCAATAACATAATTTAGCAAAACTTCTTTTGTGATTTCAACACATCTGCTGTCTTGCAAAAAACACGACCACCACCAAGTCCTGAGGTATTCTGCCTAAAACATTTTAGAGAAGGAAGACAAAACTGAGGTCCTAGGAAAATACAAAGACAAAAACAGGTCGCTTTCTAAGTGGACTGTTATATCAACATTAAATTGTTATTGAATGCTGTTAGAAATATGTCACCCCAGCAGGACAAAATCTCTTTACATACCTGGAGATTCCTTTTCTTTATTATATGTCGGGCAGAAGAAATGTTATGAAACAAACAAGATTTTCAAATAGCATCAAAAGGCACACTTGACCAACCAGTGCTACAGGTAGATTTGGATGCCCACCCTTTATTCATATTCCTCAGCCATCAGTACAGAGAAGCAAACGAAAAGAAGTACATTTGGCTGACAAGTTTGCTCTCAAGGATGTTCGCAAGATGGCAAATCATGGTGGGGTAATTGGTAACTAAGGTGTAGTTGCAGAAGGTGAAGAACAGAAACTGCATAAAAACGTTTTTTTAAATGTACTGTTAGGTGCCAGAGGTCCAGGCTGTGACCCTGCCCTCACTAGATAGTCTTATTCGAAAAATTTGAGAACGAACACTTACGAATAAAGAAGGCCGCAAAAATATTTAGGCAAAAGATGGGCACAGACAGAATACAATGTTAAGTAAGCTCACATTCCTGGACTACTCTAGGCCTTTGCTCATGCTGCACATGTGTATAAAATCACACCTTTCCTACTATCTATCCCTCTCGATATCTTTACTTTTTTATTGCGAGATGCAGCTTCTAAAAACAAATCATACATATGATTATAGATTAGACAATGCTAAAAGAAAAACACATTCATTTAGCATGTATTATCTGAAATCTTTTCCAACACAAATAAACATACTAATGTGTCTACATTTACAAAAACAGGAACACAGTGCTCTGACATCTTTATTCCCCACCTACCTCTAAATTCTGGACATTTTTCTATGACCAAGAGTTATGTTTTAACAGTAACAGATGCCTATTATTCCACTGATTGTTCCAGAATTTAACCAATTTAATGATGATATATATGCTGTAGGTTTAGGCTATATAATTATTTTTATATGAAGAACCAAGACAAACTTACATATCCATCTCTGTTTACTATCTAGGTAACATACTTACCTTTAAGTCAAATTGCAAGGAGCATTTTCTTCAAAAGTTTTCCCCAATTAGCCCTATCTTTCTCAAAAACCCTGCAAGATGAATATAGACCCATGGTCTCATGACAACATTGCTGTACACTTCATAATGTTTACATATTTTCTATCTTTTTTTTTTAAAGATTTTATTTATTTATTTGAAAGAGAGAGAGAGAGATCACAAATAGGCAGAAAGGTAAGCAGAGAGAGCAGGGGAGAGGACGCAGGCTCCCTGCTGAGCAGAGAGCCCGATGCGGGCTGTGATCCCAGGACCTTGAGATCATGACCTGAGCTGAAGGCAGAGGCTTTAACCCCCTGAGCCACCCAGGCACCCACATATTTTCTATCTTGATTTCCCCTTAGGTTATTAAGTCCTTGAGAACAAAATTAAATTTATAGGTCAAATTCTGTTACATGCACTGCAATCAACAAAAAATTTAAATTTACAGTGTTGCTGAGGAAATTAATAATGCTTCTGAGGGAATATTAAGAATAAACTTGTAGGGCACCTGGGTGGCTCAGTGGTTAAGCATCCAACTCTTGGTTTTCGGCTCAGATGTCAGGGTTGTAAGGAGCCTTAGCCTGCTTGAGACTCTCTCTCCCTCTGCCCCTCAACCCTTCACCCCCCAAATAAACTCAAAATACTTCAGTAAATTTCTTGGGTAAAAAATGAATATTGCTAAATATAAGTCTTGAGTTTTTCCAACATAAACTGTTCCCATGAGGAGTTAACACTTTTAGCTTAGTTATGAACTTGAAATATACTTCCTTTAAAATGCTTTCATTCAGGTTTTTTGCTAAAGCAAAACCTACACTTCAAATTTGTCATATTTTCCTCTAACATTTCTGCAGCATTTAAAGTAGTAGTACATATATGCTCTTCTCTTAGTCCTAATAATAACCTTAAAGTTGGGAAGAGGGATACAGTAGCTATTTTTGCTGTAGAGATTAGAAAAGCAAGGCTTGGAGAATCTGTCTGGCTATGATTTTCCTCAGGAGGTGGCAATGGGGAGCTAGAGCTCAGCTTTCCAGAGTCAAAACTCTATGCTCTTTCAACCACACCCATGACCAGTCCAACTCCTACTTAAGGGTTTGTTTCAAGCAACACTCAGTATAATGAAATCCTAAAACAACAGAAAGTGTCAACAGTTTTGTGGGTGCCTGGGTGGCTCAGTGAGTTAAGCGTCTGTCTTTGACTAAGGTCATGATGCCAGGGTCCTGGGATCATGTCTTGCATCAAGGGCTTCCTGCTCGGTGAGGTGTCAGCTTCTCCCTCTCCCACTTCTGCCCGCCCCCTCTGCTTGTGCTCTCTTTCTCTGTTAAATCTAATAAATAAATTCTTAAAAGGAAGGAAGGAAGGAAGGAAGGAAGGAAGGAAGGAAGGAAGGAAGGAAGGAAAGAAGGAAAGAAGGAAGGAAGGAAAGAAAAGAAAAGAAGAGAAAAGAAAAGAAAGTATCAACACTTTTTGAGTTTAACAGAAGATACTTGACCCAAATTATTTTCGACTAGACTTCTACCCCCAACTCTTAGAACTATATTATACTTTGTAGGGTCACTCAAATACTTAGAGAAAAGATTATTTTTCAAGGGTCACTCAGTATAACTTTAGTTTCTCAATCTATGAAATGAAGATGTTTTACTTACTCTAGGTACCAGAGATATAACAAGAATTAATGAAAACACAGCATCTCAACAAGGAGAATCAAGGAAGGAGTTACATAACCAAAAAGGCCAATTTACAGCAGGTAAAAAAAGGGACTAGAATCACACTCTGAATCTTTAGGCTCAAAAACAAGTCTTCAGAGAGTCTAAGAATGTTCTCTACACTGACAGTTTGTTTTATTAGGCAAACCCACATGTATTTTTAAAATCAGCCCAAACTATTCTCAGCTGAGAACATTTGTTGATGAGGCTTACATCCAAATGGTAAAATACTGAGGCCTACAAGCATACATCCCAATCGAAGATGAATTACTGTTCCTTCTGCACCTATCGATGCCGCTTCTCTTACAATCATTTATCAAGGTACAATCACGGGCCGCCTTACACAATGCCAACTGTAATAAAAGAGGCACACTTGCAGATTTACATTTAAAGAAAATCATTTTAAAGTTTTAAAATCATTTATTCTGTCTCTGTTTTCAGGATACTAGTAACATCCACCAGATGTTAAAGTGAAAAGTGGAAAACGTCTGGTCCACAAAATCTAACAAGCAAGTCTTAAACGATCTCATGTATCTGTGTGAACTCTAGTGCTTATGCTGTATGCCCTGTCCATGTGTGCATGTCTTAGTCTCTGATTCACTCTACTCCAACAGGATCGGGGAAGGGCCTGAATTTGGAATAAGATAACGTAAAAGGGATGCTCAGTCCTCTAAGCTGTACTATCTACCAAATATTTTGAATGGATTCTGAAGAGCACTTAGGGACCAAGTTTGAAAAAAGAAAACAAGGCAACAGTGAATTATCTGAGCCAAGACAACACAGACTAAGCAGCAGGGACAGGACTGACTTCTCAATGACATCAAGAGGCAGAGCCTTTCCCTCTCCAATCCCTCAGGGAGGAGTGCGGAAAGAGAGACGCATGAACGGCTATGCAGGAGACCCCATCATAGATGTCTAGTCCACAGAGAAGCACTATATAATTCAGATTTGGAATACATGTTTCCTACATATATCTCTAGTTTTTTAAAAATAGTGTCCAGAGCCTTCCAAAATGCACAATTACAGAGTTATACCAGATTTACCAAACTAACACTACCATCAACTTACACAGCTACATCAGTGAATTTTCATTCTCTTGACTTCTAGAGACTGTGCTTTTCCAGAAAAACCTTTTAATCCTAGATTTTATTATGATCAACTTGCTTATGTCAGAAGATTCATTCTGCAGTTCTGCTATTGCAGAATACTCATCTACAATTATTTCCCACCAGTACTAATGTGGACGCTCTCCCAAAAATACATACTACAATCTACAACTGGTTTCCTGTAAGGACAATTTCAGTAAAAACTACAATGAACTTATTTGTAAATTACAACGTATAAATCCCTCCACCATTTTAAAAAATCAAAACCCAGCAGGAAACATTTCTACCATCCCACCTTTTAAATTTATGTGGCAGGGGAAAAAAAAACCAGACACACACTCCAAATACTTGTTTGAACAGACTAAAGCCCAGTAAACAAGTACTATATGCCAATGATAAATAAAAGAGTAGTTTGACTGCTTTAACATTTCTATATCTGCTTTTTTTTGGTACTTATTACTATTTTCAAAAACAAGTATCTTCTATCTTTTGAACAAGTATCATAAGCTTCAGACATAGGAGCATAATGGCCCCAGCAATAAATTACTAACAGACAATTTGCTGAGCTGTGTCCTGGTCATTTCAGAGATACAACTTGTCTCCCCAGTTAGGACTTAGGTAAATAAATTTGAGAGAAAAGGCTTTATAATGTACTCTAATACAAGTCTGGACAGAGAGTAGAAACTTAATAAATGAAAGCTAATTTTAAGACTTTTTTTTTAAACCTGAAGACTTTTTAGATGTATTTATGAAGTCCTACATAACAGTACTTAAGTATTAAGAAAAAAAAAAAAAAGATCAAGTTGAAACAGGAAAGTCAAATAGCCATGATCTGATTTTTGCATTGCTGGCATTAGCCAGCTGGATGGATTTTAGTGAGGAGACAATATCTGCACATTTTCTCTTAAAAACTGAAAACTGGGCAAAGCATATGCAAAAGTCCAAACCAAAAAGCTTCCATAATAAGAAACACAGTGATTTCCTAGATGGAACCATTAAGATTTGGGTTTACTATTTACATCTCTTGCCAGAATTTTCACAAGAGGTTAATTTAAAAAGAAATCTAAGGAAGAATTCAAAATTGCTTTCCCAAATATGTACCAAGGTCATTACCTTTGTCATGAACTCCTCCAGCTGCTCTACAAACAGCTTGGTCTGCTGCTGAATAAACTGCTCACAGGCTGATTTCAGATGACGGTCTACATCTTTTTTAGAGTCAAGATAATGTTCTCTTATCTCAGGAGTACCCTTAAAAAGAAGATGACAATTTCCTCCTGTTTTTACGTGCCTAGAAATTACCAGACATGTAAAGAATGCCATTCATCTCCCACCACCAATGAAACAGACTCCTCCTCACCTCCAACAAGAACTCTATCAAGGCATTGTTGCTATTCAGCCTAAAAAATCTTGGAACAGTCATAGGGTTCAGGATTTTAAATGCTGCATCTGTGAAACAAAATTACTCATCCAGTAAACAGGTACAATTTTAAAAGAACAGACGAGTTACCGTTTCAGTGTGTTAACATATACTAGTTATCTGTTACCACAAAAGCAAGAGCCGTTTCATCTCCACCAACTCACCTCCATGAATGGAAGAGGGTGAGATTAGTGCCAGCCATGGCTGTAGTACCCACACATAGTTATTTTCTAGAAGTCAGACTTGAGAAATGATTATTAATCTCAATTATCCACTTACAGAAAGAAAAGATAAATAGTAACTGATACCTGAAAATTTCACTGCTTTACTTTTATGCTGCTAAATAGATTTTTCAAAAAAAAAAAAAAATGTGTATACTTACCCAGCTTCGTTTGTTAAGACCCTGGCTGGCACAGAAACTTATTCATTTGAAGCAGAATGAATAAACTAATGTGTCAGCCAGAAAGAAGACACCAAAAGGACATATTTACCCCTGTAACCTCCAGACTAACTAGAATCCATGCAAAGTACTATCTGAGGTCTCATTGATGTTCAAATGCAATTAAGATATAATGTTAGTCATGAGAGGTTAGAGGTTTAAAAGTAAAGAGAGCAAGTATTCTTAAGTGACAATCAGAAAAGACCATTTCTTTGCTTTGCCACACTGCAGAAGCAAAGCATGAAATGTTTCCAACCCTGGTTTTTACAAGTACACACCACAACAGTACTTACTGCCTTGAGCCTGATCCTATGGTAAAAGAACCTATCAGACTCAGTACTGAGAGTAAAGCTTTGTGTCTACTGTATTTTCTACAACATTAACTTAAAAGACTGTGAGAGCATACAGTAGGATTATAAAGGCTTTATAATGTTTTAGGGAAAACAGACTTTAAACACCAGTATTTCCCAAAATTTTAGGGCATTTCATTTTCTCACACCTCAGTGGATATATATGAGAACTAAGTAAGCAGCAACAAATTATAAATTAGAAAAAAAAAATGAAAGAAAGTAGATCAGCCTTACTTTTTGTCCAGTCACTTAAAAAGAGTTAAGGACTATCAGCTGCTAGCACTCTTCAAGGTTAGGGCACTACTCCCACACCTCACACTGAAAAGAGAAGGAAATCAACTAGACTGGTTGGGGGATGGAAACCTCTGGGGAGAATACGTGCTAAAAAAAAATTATGCATTCTCAAAAGGTAAAAGCCAGGACATCTGGCTGCTGTTTAAAAAAAAAAAAAAAAAAATCACAGGAGCACCACAGTTAGCTGAGTGTCTGACTCTTGGTTTCAGCTCAGATAGTGATCTCTGGGTCCTGAGATCAAGTCCCACCCTCTAAAATAAATAGATAGATAGATAGATAGATAGATAGATAGATAGATAGATAGATAAGATCAAGTCCCACCCTCTTAAATAAATAAATAAATAAATAAATAAATAAATAAATAAATAAATAAATAGGGGCACCTGGGTGGCTTAGTTCGTTGAGCGACTGCCTTCGGCTCAGGTCATGATCCTGGAGACCCAGGATCAAGCCCCACATTGGGCTTCCCGCTCGGCGGGAAGCCTGCTTCTCCCTGCCTTGGTCCCTCTGCTTGTGTTCCCTCTCTGGCTGTGTTCCTCTCAGTCAAATGAATGAAATCTTTGAAAAAAATAAATAAATAAATAATAAATCACAAAATATTTAAGCAACACACGGGTTGGTATTCAAACTCCAACAGAACCGAAAGGTATTCTCCATGGTGGAAAGGAGAGAGCATTAGGAAAATAAAGAGTAAACTGTTCTAATAAGACTCACGATGAGTTCTCTGGTGAGTTAAGTCAAGCCCACTAATTTAGAAGCACAGTCACTAAGGAACTAACAACTGCTTACCCTTGGAAATACTCTATTTGGAGTTCCTCTAAGCCAGGGTACAGGAAATAATTTGAGTGACTATTTTCTCAATTCCCTCAATACTTAAGAGAGAAATTCCATTACATAAACAACGGCTTAAGGCATTAGAGCTTAATTCTCTTGGAAATGGTTAAAGATAAAGTTTAGATAAATTTTAAGTAAGGGAAACTAGGAATATTCATAGTATATTTTTAACTGCTTAAGATCAACATCTTAGAAAATAACTATTTTGATCTTTTAGAAATCATCTTCTATTAATTCAATCAGAGGCAAATCTTAGGGTGGATATGATTTAGTATCTACTAACAACTCAAAGACCCTAGCCACATGATTACTTAACAACCAGCCGATTTAATAATACCAATTAGGCTTATTTAAGCACCTCAAGCTCACAAAGCTCTTTAACATACATTTTCAAGCTTAATAATCTCAATGATCTGGTGAAGTCTCGTGAGAGTGGATTCTGCTCATTTCACCTGGGACAGGAAAACCAAAACACCCATCCAAGATCATATAAGAGCCAGGAAATAATGGGCCAAGAACAGTACCCAGATCTTTCACTCTTAGGTAAGTATTCCCATTTTACCATTTTACCTAGCTGGCTTCCTGAATTTTCGTGAACTGACAAACTCAACTTGATGTTTAAAATCATCCCAATTGGCTGACACTCTAAGTAGCTGTTACACTGATTTTTCATTTTTTTAACTGGTTATGGAAATATGTGGCAGAGTCTAAGAGAAGTAGTGCTATATTACAAATTGAAATGCTCAGAAACAGTTCCCTTCATAAAGAAAATACAGCACGTTAGATATAATTAGGATGTTGACAGCTCAGCTTAGTATGAACAAGTAACATGCTTAGCAAGCACAGCATGCAAAAAAATTGCAGATGAACATAAAATAAACCTATAGCCTTTGCTGACACATTTGGACAGGTCAAACACACCCAACTGTGCCAGCCAGGACAATGAAGTACCTCTAGTTTTCTTGAGGTCCAGGGAAATTTCCTTAATGGTGAATTCAGTATGAAATGGAGCAATTTGTTCACGAAGAATCAAAAGGTGCTTAATTAAGAAAAGTTGTCCATCAATCTGAGTCTAAATTACAAGACAGAAAAATGGGTATTATCAGAGATTAAATAAAAACATATAAAACACATGATGTTATTAATCAACCTATGGCCCTTAACCTAACCATATGTACCAATATTCCTTTGTGGTGCAACGAACTCTCCCCACTTTACCCATGTTAGAATTATCTGGAAAAATCTTGCTGCAAACTCTTACTAACTCTACTTCATCAGCCCAAGAAAGTAAATCAGACAAAAGGTTATAAAGTAGTACATTTAGGAAAAGAAATCAAATCTATTTTAACTTGATTTAGAAAAAGAGATAAAGTGACCTAACATTGGCTCGGACCAAGAAATAAAGGTCAAAGCATGAGCACAACTCTGACCTTTCATGGCTTCCACGTTTCTCTGCAAGGAACATGGCTCTATTTGGCTAAAGTGTTTTCAATATCCAGAATATCAGAAGTATTCATATTTACACAAAAGGAGCTTCCAAATGCAAAAATGACTGGGTTACCATTTTGGATTATCCTGCCACCAACAGAGCACTGACTGTCTATACCTGAGAGTCACTACACTTGCATCTGCCCTGGCAGGACCCATCTAGAAGAGTCTTATGATTCAAGCTTAGTTCTCAAAGCTGTGAACCAATCCTAAAACAATAAATAATCGTAACTTTCACTTCCAAAAAAAGTCTGTATATTAACAAGAATAAGGCTACATCTGCCCATTTTTGCTACTTAATCAAGACAGAATCTCACTTTGAAAATATTTCTAATAACAATATACTGTATTAGGAAAAGGATAAAATTGTCCCTCAGTAAACAATAATTTTAAAGGGATTATTAAACAAAGTAACTCCTCTCTGGTCTCTCTCTCTCTCTCTTCCCTCCCTCCTTCTAAATAAGCACATAATCAACATGTAAGTATAATGTATTTGATGGAAACTCACTTTGTACTCTAGAATACAGAGCATTAAATAAATAGGAAGCACTACACATTTTGAATACTTGCTCTACTTTTTTAAAAAAACTAACAACTCCAAGGGGAAAAATAGTATAATTCAGATTTACTTTACTAAAGCTGCTATAATCCAGCAAATAGTAATCATGTTAGTTTAGTAATATATTAGGTGTTCAATTAAGTATGGCAACAACTTCCTGCCTTAAGAAGCTAAGACATTAAGTGGTCATTTTCATTAATCACTTTTTTCTTGAAAGACAAAATTACACAAACTCAGCAACAAAAATAAATGAGCTAATGCTTGCCGAGTCGAGGGCTTCCCCACACAAACTGAAACCCCTTGTAATACGTAGGAAGCAGAGTTACATAATAGGATAGCCACACAGGGTAAGGATGAAATAATCAAAAAGCCCTTCACCCCTCCCCTTAAAAAAAGGACGTGGTACAAGAAGACAAAAGCATATAAACTTATTTTTAAATTAGATCATTTTTTCCTCCTTATCATCTAAGAACTACATGCTTACTCTAGAAAAGCTGGAAAATAAAGAGTATAGAGAAAAGAAGGGAAAATCATCCATATTCACCCAAAAGCTTTCAATGTTATTGTTTTATTCCATGTTTTCATTACTTAAAGTCATAATGTATATCTGGTTTGTATCCTTTTTTTTTTCCTTAACATATTTTAGTTAAATGTTATTGCTTCATTAAAAAAAAATGTCTGTGTAATAGTCTAGTCTATGGAGTATGCGAAAATTTACTTAACCATTTGCCTAACATTAGACATGTTTCCTGATTTCATGTACTGTAAGAAATGTGAGAGCTCAGGCTTAGAAATACATTTTAAAATTTAAATCTACCTGTCTACTGCCAACTTTCCATCCTCTTTCCAGCATCTGAAAATATCATTGCAACCGTCCATTCTATGACTGGGAGAATGCAGTGGTCACAATCAGAGGTACAGCTCTCCTAGCAACAGAATCCCAAATTCTTTTGCAGGAAATATTTTTGTCATTTGTTTTTTTGTTGTCCTTTGTCTTAACCTAATTTATCTAAAGCCTTGAAGTAAGAAATCAAGTTTGTAAATCTGGAAATCTAGAAAGGTTCACAAGGTCTGAATACTCCAAAGAGCAAAACAAGTTTCCCTGGAAACAGCCCCCACAGCTTCCTCCCTTTAGGGAACAGGTATTTTAATGGAGAGTTAAATGAAGCAACACTTTTGACCATGCTATAAAAAATTCTCAGGGGCCCCGGGAGCAGCCCTCGGCTCCAGATCCCTTCCTGATTAAAAACTGTAAGTCACAAAGTCATGGCAACTACTTCTAGTCACGCAACCCCTGGGCCACAGTCGCCTCTCTTCCAAATTGACTTAGCTGACTTCTTCCAAGGGAGGCTTCAACTATTTAAAACCATCACTGAAGGGATGATTATAAATTGCTATGTTCCCTTATAAACACTTCCCAGCCGCTAAGGCTATAGCAAGAAACCTTTACCCTACAGGATTTAGAACCAAAGTAGCATTTTCAGTACTCCTCAGCAAAACTGGCACTCCTTCATACAGTGTAGTCTATTTTTTAGCACTATGATAAAATACAACTGAGCCTTGAACAACATGGTTTGAACTGCACTGATCCACTTATAAGTTAATATTTTATAGTACAGTAGCATAAATGTATTTTCTCTTCCCTACGATTTTCTTGATATTTTCTTTTCTCTAGCTTACTTCATTGTAAGAATATAGTACATAACACATATAACAGATAAAATAGGTGTTAACTGACTGTTTATGTTCTCAGTGAGGCTTCCAGTCAACAACAGGCTATTAGTAAAGTGTCTGAGGAATCAAAAGTCCTAT